>JAQMYM010006440.1:8876-29108 GCA_030014255.1 Parauchenoglanis ngamensis | reverse complement strand
TGTGTGTGTGTGTGTGTGTGTGTGTGTGTGTGTGTGTGTGTGTGTGATGGAGAAGACCATCGCAGGCGGAGTCCTGCAGGGGGTGGGGGGGTTTGCGCAGCCATCAGCCCCCGGGGAGGACAGCAGGAAATGCCTGCAGGTCTATAATCTCTGTGTCATCGGTCTAGACGGGGGAGCAGAGGGCAGCTCCGTCCTCGTGGCTCCACTCACACACACACACCACACACACACACACACTGCACGTAGTGGGGTTTAAGTAATGTAAAAGGAAGACAACGTGGGGTTTGCACCATCACTGTACCTTTAACCGTCTATTACGGAGCGATTTTTGCCATTAAGAGTCATTTTTTCACAACTTTCCGACATATTCAAAGGTCGATGTTGATTCCTGATGATTTTATCTTGTTTCCACGATCCCTTTACTTTTAGCATTAAACGCTACGTGCAATTATGTTGTGAGTTTCATCATATAAAAGCTTTTCTTTACCATTTACACACACATCTGAGGTAAACATCAGATATTTCTGATGGTTTTATCTTGTTTCCAATAATACTGCGCCTGCGGTCAACGCTAAGTGTGATTTTCATCTTGGCAATATTTTCTTAATAATCTACAAACATATCTGAGGTAAATGTTGATATTCCCGATCATTTCGTCTCGTTTCCACTATCACTGTACCTTTAGCTGTCGATGCTAAGCGTAATTACAGTGTGAATTGAGTCATACAAAGCCATACCAACAGTTTCTGAGCAAATCTGAGGTAAATGACGACGTCGTCACGTTTCCACAATCTCTGTATCTTTCTACTGTCTGTATAAAAGACATAAATAAAAAATGTAAACCAAAAACATTAAATTGTGTGATAAAACTGTGATGCTGCTTATATCGATTTGGAAACAGAAAAAAACTGTTGCCAGGCAACCACTACACTGCTTCTGAGGATCACATTGCTGTCCTGCTAGTTAGATTTTAGCTAGCTAGGCTACGTGCCAAACCACACGCTATTATTCTTACTTACAGTGTACTAAATTAATATAATACATAGTATGGTAGTATGTAATTTCGGAGACTGCCATAGTGCGTGTCTGAGCAACAAATGGTTTGTACACTTTAAAGCGCCACCCTTAAGTAAAGACGGGTAAGAAGATCAACACAGGTACTTAGTTACAGTATGAGTCACCTAGCAATACAAACAATAACAATGGATTTGTTATTGCTCAGCTCTATATAGTTCCTGAAGCAGGTCATGTGTTTGTGGAAAGGTTCCTGCAGTTTGAGCATGCCCTATATTGAATCTGTGGTGAGCACTGGGTGTGACATTAGCACTTGTCTGATCCATTAGCACTCACGTGAGTGTCGGATTACATCGGCACTGTTCTGTATTAACACGATATGTGTTTAGGGATGGTATCTAGTGCTTATATTATCAAACCAAATAGCATTCATTATCCTGCTGATGGGAGAGACTGAACGCTGACTTTAGCATGAACACCAAATATGCAGACTTGTTGAGAGGGCAAACCGAAGCAGTGATGCTCTCCGAACCCACACACACACACACGCACACACACGCACACACACGCACACACACAGTCTGATGGTGTGTATCTTACTGTTGTGGATGAGGAGATGTCGCTGGAGGGAGAACGGTGTCCGGAACAGAGCCTTACACTCGTCACACTGAAACGGCCTCTCCTCTGAGTGTGTCTGAAGGAAGACAGAGAGAAGGAGAGAAAGAACGTGTGTGAGAGAGAGAGAGAGAGAGAGAATGAGGAAACAACTGCTAATACAACAGTAATAAAGATGTACTATAAAAACAAGTGCTTGGGGCCCTAATAATAATCGCGCTGCTAAGAGATTAAGACATATCTCTCATTATCTCGCTCTGAGGGCGCTTTCGGGGTCGACACTATCCGCAGGAGCAAAGGTCGGAGGTCATTAGGGCTCAGCAGAGGTCGGGGCTTGGCTGCGGCTTTGGCTTGGGCTCCACGGTGGCTGATTGAACTGATGATCTCCATTAAGATAAGAGGCTTACGGCTCATTATTTCACCAACGATCTGTCTGGTTGTTGTACCGCCTCCATCTTACTTCCTCTCTCATGTTCCATTCGTTTCAGAATCTCTTCCTCAGCCTGTCCGCGATCGACACGCAGATCAGAGCCGAGTCACGCATGCGTAATTAATACCCCAACTTCAGACATAACTACAGATTCACGAGCTGTGCGGGAGTTATGCACGTGAGGTGGAGTGTGCCTAAAGCAGTTACGCACCATTCTGACCTTGGACTTTTTTCTTGTGTGATTTCGGCTTCAGCGAGGAGCAGTATTAAATCCAGTGCCATCGTCTGACAGTTTGATGTAGCCACAATATGTCATGCTGAAGTGTTTGTGGGTAGGTCCGGGCTTCTTGGAGTTCGGTCTCAAACAGCCTTTTGATGAAGCTTTTTATCCGAAATGTAATATATCTAGTATAAGAGATTTCTCTTTTCTAATAAACTAGGCAAAAACACGTAAGCTAAGCTTTAGGTAATTACGTAGGGTATGTACATTTTCTCACAGTACTGTAATTATATCGGATCTAACAATCAGCTCAACTAATTGCGCTTAGTCGAGGGTGACAGGCTCAGTGATTCGTTCACTCATCAGCATCAGTGAGCGCTTTATCCTGGTCAGGGTCATGCTGGAGCCGGAGCTTATCCAGGGAATTCTGGGCATGGGGAGGGAAAACACGCACACAAACACAGGCACAGACACACACGCACCTTCTTGTGGTTCTTGTAGACATTGCGGTGAGCAAACTCTTTCCAGCACAGCTTGCACTTGTACGGTTTGTCCTCGCTGTGGATGATTTTATGAGCCGTCACCTGGTCCAGGCGCTTGAAGCTGCGGTTGCAGATCTCGCAGGTGTAGGGTCGCTTCTCTGTTGACCAAACACACACACACACATTTCTACACACTGCAGAAAGGCACTGGTGTAGATGGTTTCCCAGCGGAGTCTTTCCTCTCCTATGAACATACCTGAATGTGTGATCATATGGCGCTTCAGCTGATTGGTTGAGATGAACTTCTTGTCGCACGCAGGACAGTCGAATATCTCATGGATCTGAAGGTGGAATATAAATCGAGCATGTCGTTTATACGCTCACATGCAGGATATTTTTGAACACGTCAACTTTTATCAATTCATTTCAGTAGCGATTTCAACAACAGACACACAGCTTTACAGATATCCAGACATAGGTGTGGATTTAGATTTATTGCTCATGCGCGAGCTAGAGGTGACGGTGGGAAAAGGAAGAGCTCCCTGAGACACCATGAGAGGAACCAGAGGCATCATTTTAAGGGTAAAGTGTGCTGGAAACACCTTCAGTAGAAGAATGAGGGCCAGTAGAGAAATCAAGGGCGTCTGTGAGCTCCCGTATGCGGAAGAGGGCGGACAGCGCTTCGAGTTTTAAATGTGGAGGAAGCGTGCGTTGCCCCACCGTCCCCGTTAGCAGCCATCGTGTGAAGGGTTAGCTAGTGGGTGGGCATTGGAAAGACCAAATTGCGAGGAAAAAGTTCTTACTGTGCAGACTGGGCCATACAGTACACGCACTCCAAACAACTGAGCTGTTAAAGGTGTCCAAAACATCTTAAGCGTACAATATTCCAGCACCTAAGGGCTTAACAAAACAATTTCACACCGCCAAAACACACATCGGCGCTGAAGTCTAAACCGACTCGGTAATTCCTGGAGCATGTACGAGGCATTTTAATTGCAGGCTGGGTTGTTTTTGAGTTCCCCTCGGGTATCGCTTAGTAGAGCACCAGCTTGTCAACGTCCTCAGATCAACCCGAGGAGGAGGACACGGGAGGCGTTCTGAAAGCGTCTCAGGGCCGCACGCAGCCGCTTTTCCACAGCCGGAAATATAATTCAACTTCGGGGGTTCAAACAGCAACCCCGCCCGATACAATAACACCCGATAAAGTCTGCAACATGTCTGAAGGGTTTCGACACGTCTTCCAACGAACGGACCACACAAATTCATGCGATGGATAAATATGATAGTTATATATGAAGGTGACACTTTCTCAGTAGTAACAAGCCAGTAAGTTCAAGATAAACAGACGCTTTAACCGGACAATGAAATTATTGCTGGAGTCAGACTACATCCTTCGAGACTCCGAAAATACATTCGGAGGACAATAATATTTGTAGAGCGATGACGTGTTTCAGCTTGCTAACTCTTGGCACATAGAGGAAGGCTTTTGTCGTTTTTTTCGAAACCCAATAAAACAATATAAGCAAACTTTTTGAATACTTTTTCTCCCATCTGTCCTTTTCATCACTGCACACGATGCTGCAGCAGTCTCTGACGAGAAACGTGTCAAAACCTCAGCAGCTTTCACGTCACTGACTTTCCACTAAGGGAAGATAAGGGTGAAGTCGACTCACTGAGCCGCGTGTCTTCTTGTGGAGCAACAGAAGCACGTTGAGCCTCTTAGCGGCGATGATAAAACGACGTCTCCGGAAAATAAATGGCTTCATGCGGACAGTTAAGCATTAGCCCGTCTGGTATAACGTCCTGATTGAGTTTTGCTGAAACGTCTGCGCTTTTCTAATCTCCTTGCGCTGAGGAGTGTAAAGACGTGCGTCTGGGCCGCACAAGTTTAAGTCACATTCATGCTCATAATTAGCACGGCGTTAGGACCAGAAAGTTAAAGTTGCGTGTGTATAAAATGCAGAGTAAATCTTTAAGAGGCCACGGAATTACAACGTGATGGAAATTTAAGGGCTTTTGAGTAAACTCCGATACAACACATGTTAAAGGTGCGGAGAAAGAACACAATACTCATTAGCGTGAGGGCATCTTTCCTGTGCCAAGAGACACTTTTCCGAGTGGTAGCGACATTAATGTCGGCTGAGTTACGTCCGTGCCATCCGCAGTGGAGTGATGAAGATCAGAGAGGGTTAGTTCTCCCCTGGGTCCTAAAGCTCTAGACAGGACCTGGTCATTTAGGGTGAGCTATGGAAGAAGAGAGGCGAAGACAAACAGCTAGGCCACGATCACATCTGTTTCAGCGCAGCAAGCATGTGGCAAAGTCATTCGGCGGTTGGCGGAATCGGGACGGCCGTAAAGGGGAGCGAATCTGTCCTGAGAAGCGCCGGGGCGTTTATAGACAGACCTTGTGGTAGGGGACGTCGGGGCAGAAGACGGTAAATGAATAAATGAGGAAAGATTGTATTTCATTACAGTGGTCGCTAGCTGACTGAATATCTTTGACGGCTAATATTAATCTTTTACCTTCTAGAAACCTCCGGATTCTTGGCTTGGGCATTATTCTAAAGTGCGTTTTGTTTCGTGTTAGGCTGGAGTTTTCAGCGGCAGGAGGAATCCTGACGCCAGAGCTAACGGCTGATACTCTGCTCTCTCCGACTCTTAGATTTCACGAGCGCCTCAGGGACGAGTCGGTGAAACAGAAGACGACCTTTTCTTCTGAGCTCACGCCGGCGTAAAAACGTTCGAGCGTCAACATAAACCTCGCCTCCTACAGAGAGGGCTGATGTGAAAGTCTGGGAGAAATGCTGCGAGGGATGAATATATTTGGAAAGCTGGAACATGAGCCATTGAGAATCATGAGGCTGACAAAGGAAAAGAAGAACGGGAGGCGCACAGAAAGAGAAAAAAACAACAGCGCGAGAGATAGATGGATGGACAGGGTGAGGATAAAGACGGATGAAGAGAGATGAGCACAGGAAGTGGAGAGAAGTGATAGAGGGAACAGAAGAAGAGATGGAGAGAGAGAGGGGGAGGAGACGTGGCTGACCTTGCGGTGCTCCTGCAGGTTGACTGAAGATGAGCATTTTCTGTTGCAGATGGTGCATATGAGCTTCCTGCGAGTGCTGCCTGCAGAGAAAGCGCACACGTGCGCGCACACACACACACACACACACACACACACACACACACACACACGCAAAATGAATCAGCGGCAAGGTGAAAGGATGATTCTTGAAGACAGACGGTAGCGCGGCCGGCTGGAATGACGTTACAATAACAAAAAGGTTGCCTAATTAATCAAGCGAGGCCGGCTGGGTCAGCTGACAGACAGAGAACGTTGAGCAAAGGTCAAAGGTCAATCGGCAGCTGTTTTTTTTTTCTTGAGCTAAAAAGCCAATAGCAATGCTTTCATTTATTTGACTTCTACCTGCTTTTAAAGTGGACCCAGGATTCAAACACATACGTGTGTGTGTGTGTGTGTGTGTGTGTGTGTGTGTGTGTGTGTGTGTGTGTGTGTGGTCTGCGCAAGATCCAAAGATACTCCCCGACAGTAGTCCAACTAAGAGATTTGTTTACATTGGTTCCGCAGTTTGCTTACATTTTAGAAGAATATTCAAAATCATGATATCAGGTAACGTGTTGATTTAAGCCAGTGTTAGAAATGGCTCTGTTTCTCCATTTAAACAGAAATATGAGAGGAAGAAGAGAAATCCAATTTAGGGAAGAAAAGAAACAAAAGCGTGAGGAACTGACCAGACAGGGGCAGAAAAAGAGGCATATCATCTGTGCATAAATTTTAAAATTGAAGACGTAGCATTGTCATGCCGGCCAAGAAATAAAACATTCTGGAACAGCGCTCTGTGTGTGTGTGTGTGTGTGTGTGTGTGTCTGTGTGTGTGTGTGTGTGTGTGTGTCCTTATGCTGCTCGAGTCACCTTAAAAGTCGGAAAATTTTCACCGTATTCAGAGCCGATCTGACCCAACAAAAACACTGGCATTATTAAACACAAAATACTGCATTATAAGCTTTTGCAGACGTTACCATTGATTTCATGACCTTGATTTCGTATCTCGTCTGCGTCAGATATTAAAAAATGTATAATATCACACTAAAATATTAGTATGTGTAGGATCACGTGCTATTTTCTATGCTGCTGATTAATAAATGAGTGTGGGAGCCGTTTTGTTTAAATTAAACCAAAACTGCAGTGATAATTACAACAGGAAATCTTCTATACTAGATTTCTTTCAATACTCTTTCATTTTTCATTTTCAAATCATTTCTTGGGTTTTTTACAGCAAAAAAACAAAAAAAAAATTTAAACCTGATAAACCTTTTCTATACCTGATTTGGGATTAAATGCAAGTGCTTGGGTTTAAGAAAAATCTGGCAACCATCGAAGGTTAATTAAAGCGCAACTGTTCAAGCTGAAACTGTAAATGTTGTATGTGAGTGTGTGTGTGTGTGTGTGTGTGTGTGTGGTACCTGTGTGAACGTTGCTTTTGTGCTTCTTCAGTGCATCTTTGCTCTTGAATCTCTTCCCGCAGCTCTCAGCCTTACAGATAAACCTGGCTTCTCCTTTACAGGCTTCCTTGTGCTGTTCAAAGCTACACACAAATACCAGTTTGTTTAGGTGTAAGACAGTAATGTGTGTGTGCTTGTGTGTGTGTGTGTGTGTGTGTGTGTGTGCAGTACCTGGACTCAGAGCTGAAGGAGCAGTGACAGAGAGCACACTGGTGAACTTGGGAAGCATCTCCAGCTGAAGCAGAACTCTCAGTGCAGTGAAGAACACTATACAAAACACACACACACACACACACACACACACGGAATTACTCAATGTGAACAATCGCAAATTACTAGATATATATTGAGACTGACTTAGTAGTGCAAATCTGAAAACAGTATTTAAGCTGATCCTAAACATTGTGTGTGTGTGTGTGTGTGTGTGTGTGTGTGTGTGTGTGTGTGGACTGACTGGCGCTGCAGTGCCTGTTTGACGGGGAACTCTTTGCCACAGTTGCGGCACTTGAACTCTTTCTCCTCTGCGCTGGCTCTCTGGTGTAAACTCTGCAGGTGTTCAGCCAGAACCTCCTTACTGGGGAAACTGCTCTCACACAGCAGGCACGGGTGATCCTCCTGCTTTATCGCTGACTCTACACACACAAATACACGTACTGGTTAGTCTAAAGCAAGTTCTACGACCTTTAAAACAGCAAGGACCCCTTATACACAGACGCTCTCATCACTGCTTTTATGAAGATTTAAAACATATTACTAAAAGGTTTCCTAAAAGTCCTTTTTAGCTATTTATTGGTCTCAAAACTGACCAGGTAAATAACTATAAGCCCTTAGTGGTTGTGATTTCCACAACCCCCCGGAGGTCCCAGAACCAGTGCTCTAAAGAACAGCACTGATCACACAAAATGGCAAATCCTTAAAATTGGTTCTGTCGTTTGATTTTGAATGATTTAGGACTGCGGGTCCAGATTGGGAACTGCAAGATGCAGATTTTGGATTAGATTTTGCCATAGATTATATTCCTGCACGACAGCAGTCCAGACGAATGACAATGCAGAAGAAGGTATCTGTTCTGTCCAGGCGACGTCTGATTTCACTCGTATCACGTCTATGCTGCATTGAAGATACGAGCAACACAAACCTGGTTGAGTGCTGACACTCTTGGCCTCTTTGTTGTCCTCTTCTTTGTCTTTGACGAGCTCGTCCTCCTCTTCCTCCTCCATGTCACTGTCCAGGTATCCGATAAGGAGCTCCGTATCTGTCTCTATGTCATCGACGGCGAGGTAAAAGATATTCTCGCCATCCTGTCAGACAACACAATGTGGTGAGTATGTATTTCATGCACAATTACAGTTAACTAAAAGCACAGTTTCAGGGGTAATGCTCAAATCAGGCTTTTAAGCAGGACCTCGTTCCTACCGCTAGCCATCTAATCACACTGCTCACTCAGGATATGAAAACATACATGAACATGATTACACACACGCACATACACACACACACACACAGACTGAAGTGAGATCCTAATTATAATAAATATCTTAGACATATGTTTTTGTGATTCGGGTTATACTTGTCGTACAGGAGTGATGCTGTGCAGACAGAATGACAAGATGAGGAATAGCTAATCAAATCGCTAATAAAAGACATGAATGCACACACACACACACACACACACACACACACACACACACATGCGGTGAGAGATGGAGGGGCGACAGAAGGAAAACAGTTTATCCATCTCTTCCTGATTAAGGTCAAAGGTCAAACACTGGAAAACCCTAAACTTGCTGTTATCAAACCTTCCTCTTGTTACGGGTCAAACTGACACCTCATTTTTCTTTCATTAAACAAAGAAATATACATGCTCTTATAGTGTATATATGACGAGCTATATATACAGAGAGAGCGAGAAAGACTGATGAGGTCTCACACACACACACACACACACACACACACACACACACAGTCATTGTAGGCTTACAGGGAGCTCTCAATATTCATTACATTATGAAATTTAATGATATCTTTAGAGGATCTGAATTTGTAAAAAGTATTGTGACTGCCTAGGTTTAGATTATGAATATTTATGATTTATGATTATGAATTTTTCGGTCATTCGCTCTGCACTGTACATGAGCACTCCATGGACTGGAATCTCTTGTTCATGTTAAACACAATATGAATCTAAATTAAGGGTTCTTTAGCAAGGGTTCTCAACCATTTTGTCTATAGCAATATTTTTCTTGGCACAGAAGGGAGTCAAAATAAATTCCACTTCTGGTTTTCAGGCTTCGCCCTGATTGTTCATTCCGTGCTCCCAGATGTACGTGCGCTTTTATGGAGACTACATGGAAATGAGCTGCGCTTTACACTTTACGTGTGGTCAACATACACACACAAGCACGAAGAAAATCGTAATTTCCAAAACCTTTTTACATCCGACGAAGGTTTTTAGTATGGTTTGGCTCGTGCAAACATTTACACACAACCTTTTTGAATAGACTGACAAATGAGGCCATTGATACTAGTTAATAGTAATCCCCACTGAGGTTTTCATATCATATCATATTATTTGACAGTAACGTTATTGTGCAAACGTGCATCGTCGAGCTCTAATTTGATCATGTGATGGAAGTCACTGAGTAAGAATGTTGTTTGAGTGTTTGTGTGTGTGTGTGTGTGTGTGTGTGTGTGTGTGTGTGTTCGAGCACCCTGAACTATTTCATTTGGACAGATGACAAAGATGAAGGAGAAAATGAAGAGGGAGGAAGACAGACAGCGTAAGCCAGAGAGATGAAACGGTGGTGGCTGACTTTGTGTATATCTGCGTGTGTGTGTGTGTGTCGTTTTTCCTTATCTTGGGCCAAGCGTCATTACACCTCCTTATCTGAGCCACCTTCAAAGCGTCACCACACACATACGTACGCGCGCATACACACACAGCACCATCACACTGCTTCAACAGACATAACATAAACACACACTCTCTCTTGTCGTCTTTTCTCTGTTTTGCAGAGCCTCTGTCTGTCTGTCTGTCTGTCTGTCTCTTTTCTCAGGAATCGTTCACCCTCCTGCTTTATAACCTGAAACAAAATACTAGCACATACTACCCTGAAATACACACACACACACACACACACACACACACACACACACACGCATACATATATGATCAGTTTGATGATTGGTTTGCATGGAAACGATGACCACGCTCTGGTACCTGGATGGCTGCCAGGTTCTTCTGCTCCTGAGACGGGGCCTGGTGCACGAAGCGCAGCCAGTTAGCGTGTCGAGGGTTGCTGGCATCCAGTATGTACAGCACGTCACCTCTGTTCCCTCGAACCTGCATCAACAAAAACAAAGAGACAGTGAAAGCTTGTGTGAAACATGTACGAAATAAACTGATAACCACAAAAAAAAACCCAGAAGGTTTTGCTGATGTGATGATGGGGGTCTACAGGGGTCAGGACGTATTTTGATATCGTGTACCTTTATTTCGGAAGTAGGAACATCTGACAAAAATATCATATTGCAATACTTTATTTCTAGGATGCAAGATGTGTGTCTATAGGATTTCTAACAAACTCTCGCTGCAAAAGCAAGGTCCAGGGTGTGGCGCCATCTCAGTGTGTTTCAGGCTGGATAAGTGAACATAGAACCATGTAAAACACAGAACCTGTAGTCTAGGGGGTCTGACCTGACCTGATCCAGCTCTGATGTGATCCAGCTCCTCCTCCCTGGGTTGAGTTGGACCGAATGTCCAGGATGTGGAGACAACTCAGTGTGTTTTAGGCCGGGTAAGTGTGTTTGTTGTTGAGGGGTTCAGGGTTACGCTTGTCCTTACAGACGGAGTTATAAAAGTTCACCCCTTGAACTTTTAGTTCGGCAGAGAGGACGATCTCAGCATTTTGAATCCACCATTCTAACACATTCTTGGTTTTAAACCTCTCTAGCTGTACGCTTATGGCTGCTGTCCTGTTGGACGGTGAACCTCCACCACGTTCTCAAGTCTCGACTGAAACAGGTTTTCATTTAGGACTGCGCTGTATTTGGCACCATCCATCTTACTCTAAACCCTCACTAGTTTCTCCACAACATGACGCTGCCACCACCATGCTTCACAGCGAGGATGGTGTTCTCAGGGCTATGAACAGTATTTGGTTTCTGACTAATGTAGTGCATCATAGCATCACCAAAAAGCTTTATTTCAGTCTCAACACACCAGGCAACCGTGCGGGCTTTCCGACATGCCTTTTGGCAAACTCCAAATGAATAATTGGCTTCCATGCTTCCTAAAAGTTCAGCTTTGTTGACTGACCAGGCTACGGTTGTCTTGTGGACAGCTTCAACCATCTGCGCTATGGAGCTCTCAAATTCTCAGGCTGTTGTTTGACTAATTGTGTCCTGTAAGAGCACTCCTCATTATGTTTGATTCCTTACATAAACAAGCACCATTTGGCTTAAAAAAAAAAATAAAAGGGAACGATGGTGGAGTGAGTCAGAATGTGAAAGCGCCGTATTTTTAAGGTCAAACAATTATTTGTTCCCTAAATAGGTGGGAAACAGGACAGCTTGCTTACAAACACAAAATGGACACAATCCTTCAGGCAAAATGCTTTGTCTCCAGAGAAACAAAACGTCTGACCCAAAGCTGCAACCGGTGGCATTTCGCTGTTGTCTAGAAAACTGATCCAGTTCGCAACACTTACATCATCCTTTTGTTCACCTGATGCTGCTGTGCCGGATAAACATGTCATGACCAAGTTTCTTACCCTGATATTCTTCTCACATCGCTCACAACAGCACTTAGGATGATGTGAAGATTGGAATTGGTCATGGAAAAGAAATCTCATTTTGTAACTGGAAAATGTTTAGAAGTGTAGTAACGCTTAGTTTAGTGGAAAACTACTTTGTAGAAAAAACAATATCAGATGGGTTCATGATTCTTTATCAATGCCGGATTGGTCAGAAGGTCTGAATTATATTTCTATAAATCAGTAGTCAGACAGCTGCAAGGTTATATTAATGCACTTGTTCCGGTACGTTACCGTTTCTATAGCAACAAATAATTCACAGAGACGTGTTTACGACAGGCGCACCGTTTCAACAGATCCGTTGTTGATATGTTAAAGTTTTCTCTGAGGAGTTTTTGTTTTTAACCTTTATGGAAGGAGTCTCCAATATCAGCGCTGTATAACAGTTCATTTATTCCTTTTACACTTCGTGACATTATACATGCTATCTTTCCTTCAACATCATAACTCTTAAGCTTTATCCTTACCTGCTTTACGACTTACCTGAAACGGCTGTCGTCGTCCGTGCGCTCGCACGGCATCCGCACACACAGAGCCGAGCATTTCAGCGCTGTCATACTTATCTTATGTAACGTCGACCTGCACTTCCCTTTGGGACGCTAATGAGCTCTTCTCCTGCTCTGTTTTTGGATACAAATTATTATTTTTGCCTGACTATGCCAGTTTTATTGGACTGAAATGACAGCTAATGATGCCTCGCACGCTCAAACTATGTAATGCAGCTCCCTCTTAATTGCACAGCTGCAGTGAAACCCTCCAGCCCGTAAAAGCACGGTACGGTTAGCAGATTACACGCCATGGCTGCGTATCAGAGCAAACACACACGCAGCACTGTAATTTAAGATTGAAGTGTACTGTACGCCGCGCATCCGAGAATGTCGTTGGGATAGACAGATGTATAAATCACCTCGGTAATGCGGCCAGGCCCCGGCTGATGCAGGCTCTAATTAAAATGTTACAGAGCTGAAAATAAAACCCGAATCTCGCAGGGCAAATATTGGGAGAGCGGGAGAGGGGAAGGGAAACGTCTGGGGGGGGGATTGTGCTATGTGCCCGTGGAGCTGCTTGGCAGGCAGAGCCGTTATTACGGAGACGACGCAGGCTGAGCGGTATGAGCTGAGAACATGGTCTACATGCCTGCTTTGATTACCCCTCGCCCAGAGTTGCCCAGTCAAGCGTTTCTGCACCAAAGCACGGCGTCGGTGTAGCTCACGATGCCAGACCACTTTTTATTACTCATGATTTAACTATCCGGGCTAGTCAAAGCATGTGCATTCAGGGTTTAACAAAAACAGAATTAAAAGTCAGTGGACGGTACATACGGGCTCTCAGGTGTGCACTAATGTTAGTTGGATAATTAACAAATCAGACGTAATGGCACATGCCATTACTCAAAGTTTCAGTATAAGAGAAAACTCCAGACTTTGAACGTGTCACCTGACTCAGGAGAAAGCGTTATAAGAAAACAGATCTGATCCATGCTTTGTTTCCATATTTTCAAGTACACACTTCATTAAATCTAAATAATAATGAAAGGATGTGTAATAAAAACACTATTACATGATTTCCAGTTGATTTGTACTGGTTTAATCGGTTTACACCCTATGTAATGAGCATGTAATAATTATATAAGTTACAAAAGGTTACATTTAGCTACGGTTTAGGTTTAAACGTCACCGCTGGTTTCATCGTATATCGCTAAGAACGAATCTCTTGCTGTTATTCACGACTGGCTTTCATTTTCCTACAGTGACTCTGCTACTGGTCAGCAGCGTAGCTTGTATTGCTCATCAGTAAGTCTGATTATGCCTAATCAGTGTCCATCAAACGCCGTGCCACGTGAATAAACGATCTATCTACAGAGACAGAAGTCGAATATGAAGCGTGCAGGACGAAGAAAAGATATGAATGCTGTCGTAAGAGGAAAAAGCAGAAAAGCATGTTTCTTAGGTGTCTACTAACGATCGGTATCGATTATCATTCGCAAATGAACAGCTCGGGTTCTGACCAGAGCGGGTCACATGGTCGGAAGCTGCAGGGCATTGTGGCAGATTCAGTCGTTTTATCTGATGTATCATGAAAGCGCATCATGTGGAAGCCTGACGTTTACACTGCTAACGTCTACCGTATCACCAGCAAGTGGTCAACGCTAGGGCTAAACACGGTGTGACACGTGAAAACCAGCACATTTCTGTCTAAATGAAGTCCAATTTGTGCTTTATTTACTTTCACTCCTTTATCGAACACTTTAATGTAAAGCAACATCAGTGAGCAGTTTAGGGTTAAGGGGCTTGCTCAGCAGCGACTCTATAGTAGTCCTGGGCTTGGAACTCACGACCTTCAGACCAGATCTCATTCATCTTTAGAAGGTGCGTTATCCTGGTCAGTGTTGCTGTGGATCCAGAGCCTATCCCGGGAATTCTGGGAATACACCTTGGATGGGATGTCAGTCTATTACAGGGCAACCTTGACTTATTTTTTTAATGTACGCACATCTTTATATTACGTTTTTTGTGATCCGTGGAAACCTACAGTTTTGTTTTGGAGGAACACGTGTATTGTTTACGAGTCTATCTACCTCCCACATCAGCCTCGGGTCCATGCTCTCGTCCAGATCTCCAGGCATCCTCTTCTCGCCCGCAAACGGGCCAAACTTCTCTCCCTGAAACACACAGGTACGGAGCGTCAGGGTTACACACGCTGACTTTAATTTACTACAGAAACAAAAAGCAGAACCCTTCTCTACCAAATTTCTGGTGGAACTAGAGGACTGGTTAAACGCGACGTGAATTTATTTGAATCTGAACTGAATTTATTGCGTTTTGTTTATTTATTGAAATATACTTTCACAAGATATAGAGATGTTTTAAGGGACAAAAAAACAAAAAACAAACGCTAAACAATTTACTGCTCTATGACACTGTTGCATCTCTGACTGGTATTTCTAAGAACTTTATTTATTTAATTCTTATTATCCTCCCTAAATAAAAAAAAATGATACAAAACATGGTGTAACTTTTATATTAAATAATAATAATAATAATAATAATAATAATAATAATAATAATAAAGTGGCAGGGAACTCATAGAGGCTACCTATAAAGGTGGCAAGCAAAACAGACGTTCAAATCGCGCCACACTGGCTCCCTAGTGCACTCGGTGCGCGTAGGAAGCTCACTACGCTGTAGCCTAGGTAGTGCGCGTGAATAGGGAGGACGGACCGGTTTGAGATGCGGCCTCGGTTCCAACGTTACCTCCGCTATATACGTGGCACCTCTCGGCTCAGAAAAGTGAAAAGGCAATAACTTGACATGTGGACGAGAATAGAAGACGGCATGACATTAAAAAACGCGACAGAACGGCTCATTTGCTGTAAAAAATGTCTCAGTTTTCTGTCAGTTTGTCTCTTGTCTTTTTTTTCCTTCCTAAAAACGAACAAACCTTCTTGACTCGTCTCGCAGTGTACAGCCCGACTCCGTCCTGGACTTTGGAGGACTTCAGAGCGAACCTGTCTGGCACATACATGCCCAGCATTGTCATTACTCTGACTTATTAATCGTGAAAATGTCAAATTTCCTGACAGAAAGCGCGTAAAAATGTTTAAAACTGTCTTTTCTTTTCTTTCCTTTTCTCTCGCGCTGCTACAATGTTCCCCTCAGAATCTCGGCGCAGCTCGAGCGTCCATGTCCCTTTGCCTCGCTGTGATTGGTGGAAAGTTCGTAACCAGGGGCAACATGTTTTTCAACGAGGCGGAGCGTCTGTGTTGCTCACGTGACGTCAGGGCGACGCTGCGTTTTGATTGGTGGAAAGTTTGTAACTGACTGTGCCGCTGCACGTTTTTTCTCCATCCTGCTGAAAGTGAAGATGCGCTGTGGAAGTTCATTACAATGCTGTGTTTTAGGGTGAATACAAGTATATTCGGACATTTTACAAAAACGTTTATTTAATTTCCACATAAAGATTTATGAAATCCTCAAAGCGTTAAGTATTTATATGTGAAGGAAAAATGTTTGTTATATTCTACAAAAGTATGGCTTTTTTTTCCAGAATGACCATTTGGAAAACAGGTTTGGGAATTTGGGACACATTTTCATTCATTCATCTTTAGTAATGGGCTTTATCCTGGTCAGGGTTCCTATGGATCCGGGTTCTATCCCAGCAACACTGGACGTGAGGTGGGAATACACCTTGTATGGGATGTCAGTTTATCACAGGACAACCCTGACTCTTTTTTTAATGAATGCGCACTTTTTTTTATCCATGTAAATCTAAAAAATTTTTAAAAATTCCACTCAGAATTTCACTCAAAATGAAATAGATCTTGGACGCCACCGAAGATCACATGTTAATTAAAAAAGATCTTTCGAAATCTCTCGGAGTCGACTTTACCCTTAACGACTAAACTTCAGCACAAAACAGTACACTTGTTTTACAGTTTTTCATGAACTACATCTTCTTTAGCCGTTTTTCACCAACATGTGCCTTAACATCCAGCCAGTGCGATTCCAAAATTCATTAACATGCTTTGTATCCAACTTTTTTGTCTTACATTGTGGATGAACTGGGGCAGTATTTAGGCCACGAGTCCCAAAGGAACGGACAAGAAAAGTCACAGACAACGATGCACATTAGGAATTAGAAACAGATCAAACAAGCTCTAGATGTGCCACGTTCTGACATTTTCATCTACCTTTATTCATTTGACATCTCAAGCAACTTAAAACGTAAAGTCAAATACAATTTATTAAAGGTCCACTATGTATATTCACCCAACTGAATGCCCCTCCTTTACCCCTTCCTTTCTAAGTGTGTATAAGAACGTACGTTGGCCATCAGGCACGTACGTCCAAGTATAATAATAAGCACGATCCTCTGTTTTGTTTTTTTTTTCTCAAAATTTGGCTTCTCAAACTTGTTAGCCAGCACCAGCAAACACCAATCTTTCTTCTACTTTGTTATGCTTCCAGTGCTTCCTTCCTTCTAGGCTGCCATACAGTATTTAAACCGTTATGATATTATATTCTCCTTCACTTAAGACTGAGAGAGACGTTTCTTAAACACCCTGGAAAATTGGGCTTTGACAAAATTTTTAGATTTGATTAGCTTTAGTTGCTGAATGTTGTGACTTGATACGGTTGAAGCTTGCCATCGGGAACCTGTATCTTAAATTCATGTTATTACACCAAACCTTGCGCTCATTTTGGCGCTCTTACCTTCAGCCATCCCCACCTTCCTGTTCCTGTTTAGTTTCCCTGACTGTCCTCACCTGTTCCTTGTTTCTCCTTGATTAGTTTGTGTATTCATATTCTCGGAACTACAAAGTGTCTTTGCAAATCTTTTACATTTGGATCAGTTCCGAGCCTTGTTTTCCTGCGTTCCTCGTCCATAGATTCATTCTCTGTCTGGTTTTAATCTTTATGATTATGGATTTCCAGGTTTCAACCGCTTCTGCCTGTGCTTTGATAACTTACTATGTTCAAAAAGACTGCGATTTCTAGGGACACCCTAATAAACATAACATCAAACTCACATGCCTGACAGAGGAAGGGTGTCATGAAATTGCCCTCTGAAGGAAACAAAGCATAACATGAGAGTAGCACTTGTGCTGGGAAATGCACCACACGCTTTCTGTCCTGTCATTGGTCTGTTGCCTAATGTGTGCACCTGTTCCGTGCTATTTCTATCCGGTTCCTTTGTCTCATTGCGACGTCTTGTTGATTATTTTAGTACTACGTTTCTTGTCTGGACCTTTGCACATACTACCACTAACGATGACCCTCTCTGCTTATGATTTAACCTGAATCTCTGTCGCAAGTTACAAAGGTCGTTCGATACATTTATTACGCACATCATTAACAACACTAGGCAATTCCAAGATGCTAGCATACTTTGCTACAGATGCATTTATTCATCCTTTGAGGTGGAATCCAAGTCAAGGCTTTGTGGTACTCGTGGGATTTTAGGTTACTTCAGAACTAGCTGTGTTTACAGTACTCATCTACAGATACTCATAATCAAGTGCAATCACCAAACACTTCACAGTAATCGTATCTGTACAATCTGGAAGCCACTCATCGTATCTCCAAGCTTCCAATCCCATGAGCTGATTCTCCATATTGGATCTACCTAAGTATCTGGTAACCAGGAATAATTGGAGGCAGGTTGCTGCCGGGGGGCGAATCACTGAGAAATGGATATGCTGTCCAGACAGGAAAACATGTGGACAACCAGCTGTCTAAATGTAGAGAGACAGAGGAGAGGATACACGCAAGCGCACACATGCAGCCACTCAGGAACACACATGTAAACACACGCACACATCTGAGCAGGCTTTTAAGTCCGGCCCATTAAACATAAACCACGATGTTACTTTGCATGAGAGCCTTTTGATCAAGTGTGAATGGCTTTAAAATGCTTCTCACACACGCATACACACTTTTGCGTGTTATGTTATTGATAGTACACCTTATACTACCCTCTCTCTCCAGTCAAATCAGTCGAGCATCTATGTTTTGATGCATTTGTTTACTCCGTTCCCCGGCCTTGTTTATCTCGCGTCCTTCCTGATGAGCCTCTTCTTCGGCTCCGTGAAGATTGCGGTCGTGTGAAAGTGTCGGGTCGGTTTCAGGGTTGTTGTTGGGTTTTTTTCTCGCAAAGTGAATGGAACAATGCGCTTTATTTATTTGAGCTCAGTCTAATGTTGCAAACCGGAAAATACACAAACTCGGCTTCTTGAATTTTTTTTTAGCCGATGTGTTTACAACTGGAGGAAAGATATATTCCAAAGGCAATTACTCTCGGAGTGTATTTTAAAGGAAAACTCCACCCTGAAGCAATTTAAATGTTTATATTGAAATATTCCTGATGTGTTCAGTGATTGCGGTGCTAAGTGAGAAGTTAGCGGTTCTCCGGGGCTCTGATCCTACGTCATATGTTACACTTACAATGGCTCCTGAAGAAAAAAAAGACGTTTCCTCATGTTCAGCATCATTTTAACAAGAACCTCCATGTAGAAGTAGAGGTGAATATGTTGCACTCCAAGTCCCAGAATGCAGTGCAGCATGTACAACGTAGTGGCGCTAAGATACAGCCGCGGCTCAACTCGGCTAGTTAACGACGTACGAGATGACGGGCACGATGAAACTGGACAGCTGAACAGTTTGAATGTACAGGTGATGTGGTGAGAGATCCAGACAAACTAAAGGACTAAAGCGCCGCTGCATCACAAGGGCTGAAGCCCAATATCGGTATTTGCTAAGAGTTCAGTACCATTCAAATGATATGACAGGTTTGATTAACTGTCATGCTTGTACTTTCTAAGCTAAGTGATGCCTGTGCATGTATAAATGACCCAAAGCATATTTTAATGCCCCCCAACAAGTAGTTTTCATTTTTATTTAGACTAAAATACAAAAACGTGCATGGAGTATGTGGAAAGTTCTTCTGTTTGTAAAGCATCCCGGGTGGTTTCCTCATGAAGCTGACTCGGAGAAAGCCAAGAGGACGCAAAACATTCAGATCACAAACATTATTTCTCAATCGCAATTTCTTTTTTCCTTCTTAGATCTACATCCACACTGACATTGGTAAGTGACTCATATCTGCCCTGAAACAACCCGCATGCAGATAAATAAACAAGGTTGCATGCTGATGCAGAGTATACACTTTACTGATGAAACACTTCATCACGGCAGTAGTGAAAAAATTATCCTTATAATTCTCCTGATTAATTCTCCTTCTTGGTGTTTCATTGTGGCTGTATATAGTGTGTGTGTGTGTGTGTGTGTGCGTGCTGAGTTTACACAGGTGTGCATATATGTATAGGTGTGCTTGCCTCTGTTTTATGTATTTTGTGTATGTGTGTGTGTGTGTGTGTGTGTGTGTGTGTGTGTTGTGTGATGTCCAGAGAAAGGCAGCTATTCTAACAGTGGTCTCTGTGTGGCCCCTACCATCCTGCCCCCAACCTCCATGACCTCTGACCCCTGATGACTCCGCTGTCAGCGCCACTGCTGTAAAGAGGGCTGAAACGATTAGGAGCCGATGACCCCAAACGTGACCCCACAGGGTATGCACTCACACACACACACACACACACACACACACACACACACACACACACACACAATCAACCCA
>JAQMYM010006394.1:0-29177 GCA_030014255.1 Parauchenoglanis ngamensis | reverse complement strand
TGTACTGAACTCGCCACACTCACCACCTCGGGGGCTCCGATACACCCCACTCGGTGTACGTCAACCTATTCCGCACTTCCTTCTTTCTCTTTAATGGTTCAGATCAAACACTCAGATGAGATCTTTTTACTTACACTACACCTCCTTGCAGTCGCATTTACCTATTGTCAATAGTGGAACACAGAGCCATGAAGGATTACGTTCAAGAGGCCCTCGAACAAGGATACATTGTCCCTTCCACCTCGCCAGCTTCCTCTGGATTTTTCTTCGTGGAGAAAAAAGGAGGGGCATCTGTCCATGTATCGATTACAGAGGACTCAATAACATAACCATCAAATATCCATATCCCTTACCACTGGTCCCTGCAGCACTCGAACAACTCCGCTCAGCACGCATTTTCACCAAATTAGACTTGCGCAGTGCGTAAAACTTAATACACATGCGCACGTGAGATGAATGGAAAACGGCTTTCAGTACCACGTCTGGACATTACCAATACCAGGTCATGCCATATGGTCTAGCCTCAGCTCCATCAGTGTTTCAATGCTTTATCAACGATGTGCTTCAGGATATCCTTGGAAAGTGTGTCATCACATATATTGCTGACATATTAATATATTCCTGTGATATCCGAACCCATATTAAACATGTATACGCAAGGTTTTCGGGATATGTCATAGCCCAAAGGGGATTGGATATGGACGAACAGAAAGTGAAAGCAGTAACCGAGTGGCCTATTCCCCGCACGATCAAGGAGCTTCAAAGATTTCTGGGATTTGCCAACATTTACAGACGATTTATAAGGAATTATAGTGACATTTCAGCTCCACTCACCTCCCTGCTTAAAGGAAGGGCCAAGAAATTACGATGGAATGAAGAGGCGAACAAGGCATTCAAGTGCCTCAAGATTTCCTTCACCACAGCCCCCATTCTCAAACACCCTGACCCAGAGATTCCTTTTATTGTCGAAGTAGATGCTTTGGAGATGGGGGTAGGAGCAGTCTTATGCCAGCGAAGAGGCGAGAGACCCAAATTACATCCTGTGGCTTTTTTCCCCCACAAACTCACCCCTGCAAAGAGGAACTATGACATCGGCAATCGGGAGCTCCTTGCTGTTAAACTCGCCCTATCTGAGTGGTGTCATTGGCTGGAAGGTGCTACACAGCCCTTCCTCGTATTAACTGATCTAAGAATCTGGAATATCTAAGGACAGCTAAGAGATTAAATCCCCGTCAAGCCAGGTGGGCCCTGTTCTTTATGCAATTTAACTTTGTGCTCTGGTATAGGCCAGGATCCAAAAATACCAAAGCAGATGCGCTCTCTCGCCAGGACCCAGGAGAGTAGATCCCAGAGATGCACGAACCCATCCTCCCACCCACCTAATGCCCGCCTTGCCGAACATTTGTACCCTCTAGTCTCAGAAGCAAGATAATCTCCTGGGCCCACACCTCTCCAGCATCAGGTCATCCAGGTACTCATAGAACTATGGAACTCATTATCAGTAAGTACTGGTGGCCCGCCATGGTTAAAGATGTCAATGAACATGTCACTTCCTGCATGGCTTGTGCTAAGGCTAAGGTACCCAGGCATCTCCCGGCAGGGAAATTGTTACCACTCACTACTCCAGAATGACCCTGGTCCCATATAGCACTCGACTTCGTCACCGATCTCCCAGACTCTCAGGGCTTCACCGCAATACTTATCCTTGATCAATTCTCACATTCCCTGAAACTAGTACCACTAGCCACACTCCCCACCACATTCCAATTAGCAGAGACTATATTCGACCAAGTATTTCGATATTATGGCATCCCAGAGGACATTGTTAGAGATAGGGGACCTCAGTTCATATCACGAGTCTAAAATAATTTCATGGAGAAACTGGGAGTCACAGTCAGCTTAACCTCTGGCTATCATCCTGAGGCAAACGGCCAAGTTGAGCGCATGAATCTAGAAATCGGAAGATATTTAAGAACATATTGTGCAGAGAACCAGACGGCTTGGTTACGATTCGTGCCATGGGTAGAGTATGCACAGAATTTGTTGCACCACTCTGAGACCAACCTAACCCCCTTCCAATGCGTATTAGGCTATCAGCCACCCTTGTTCCCATGGAATGCCACGCCCACTGAAGTGCCTGCGGTGGATGAGTGGTTCCGGCGAAGCGAACAGGTATGGTCAGATGCTAATCAACACCTAAACCAAGTCGCAGTGACACGCAAGCGCTTCGCAGACCACAAACGCAGTAATGCGCCTCTAAATCAACCTGGTGACAGAGTTTGGCTAGCGACTAAGAATATCCGAGGACTCCGAGGTAACAAAAAGATCAACACTCGGTACATTGGGCCCTTCCGCATTTTAAAACAGATCAATCTCGTGTCCTACCGCCTTGAATTACACCGACAGTTCCGCATACATCCCACCTTCCATGTGTCAATATTGAAGCCCATTGTCTCCAGTCCACTAGCAGAGGTGGAATCCCCAGCTGTGCCCCCCAAACCTCTAGACCTTGACGGAGAGGCAGCATACACAGTTAGAAACGCTCATGCCGTAGAAGAGGGCACATAGAATATCTCGTTGACTAGGAGGGCTACGGCCCAGAAGAGCAGTGCTGGATTCCTTCTCGGGACATTCTAGACCCCCTCCTTATCCAGGATTTTCACAGCAGACATCCCAATCAACCTGCACCAAGACCCAGAGGACGTCGCAGAAGGACCTCTTCCGCTCCCAGAGTGAGTGCTCCGGGGGGGCGGGGCGGTAGATACATGCATGCAATACAGCACACATACATGCAAGCGCTTCACCCTCTGACACCACCACCTCAGACTCAGTTTTTCAGCATGCACCCATGCTAAGGTCTCAGTCACCTGACTTCTGATTGGGACCAGCTGAACCCAATCACACAACACAGACCTAAGACGCTTTGATTCATTCGTACTCTGCGAAGCATCATCTACGTGTGTCTCTAGTGTGCCAAACCTTTCGAGTTTGAGCGTGCATGACAACCTCCTCTGATGAATTATGTTTTCTTTTACATCATGTAGCTGGCTAGGTGCATGCCTGTTGATTATCTAGGGAAGAGATGGCACCAGGATGCACTTTGGGAAGAATGCAAGCCAACAGAGGCAGTGTGATGTTCTGGGCAATGTTCTGCTGAAAAGCTTGGATCCTGGAATTCATGTTGATTTGACATTACTTTTCCTTTTGAAAAAAAGGATTTTGCATTTTAGCTAACTGTGTTAACACAGTCTGCTACCACCATTAGGTGAAAGGAATAAAATGGAATGTCATGCATTCTAATAGAGAAGATGTAGTCCAATTTATATCTGTCTTCTGGGCCTCATTTGGCCCTGGGGCAGAATTTTGAATACCCCTGCATTAGGACCATGCCAAGGTACAATATATATGAAAATAGAGAGACTCCATATATGGATAGTGCACCTTGACCATCTTCCCCATGTGCAGAATAGTTAATAATTCCACAGTTAACAAGAAGGTGTATCATAAAAATAAGATTAGTTCATTTATTCTTGAAGTGAAATAAAATGAAATACCCCAATAATGTCTTAAGCCTATGAATAAATCTCATTAATTGTGATGCCAGGAAATTTAAGTCTGTAAATTATTAATGAAGTGATGAACTAATTTGGGGAAAATGTGGAAAAAATGTGAATGTCAATTATCTCTTACACTTAGAATCACAATACGGTGTAGTGGCAATATGTTGCAGATTCATGTGTGAAGAGGTGGTATTCTATTTGAGGTATGAATTTGCTTGAATGGTCAAGGCCATGCACAGGTCCAAACTTGAAAACAGCCACATTGACAAAGACAAAACCTCAAATACAGAAAAACTAAGGATAAATGTTCTGCCACTGGGAAAATTCTAGTGTGGTACATCTTTCATCAGCTGTCTAACCAAAGCCTTGAATCCTATATTTTGATGCTGTTTTTAATAACTCCTTTCCAGTGGTATACAGTAATAAAAGCAAGTTAAGTACACTGCAGTTACTTCCTGGGTTCAGATGGATTACTGCTTCAAATCAATCCATGCTGCCACCTTGCATTTCCCTTTGTGATTCCATTTAAAATTAAATTAAAAGCATTCACACCACTGAAAAAGAGCTTTTCAGTAAAGACTGCATTGTTCTTATGTAATTTGATCTCATAGTGAAAAGCTATCACAGGGTTTTAATTTTTATAAACAATTAAATGTTGACTTTGTGATAGGGTGTGTGATTCCCTAGTGTATTGCATTTACACTTTAATCAGTGCCTTGAAGTAGGGCCACACAGAAATGCAATCAATCTCCAACTTAAGCACTTAGTTGGACTTGTAATTGTGGTTTTAATCAGAGAAGGGGGAAGGTCCAGAACATGGCTGGATATGGATTTGTAAATGTGGAACACCTGCTTAAAAGAACATGCTTCTCATACGTTTGTGTATTGTTTGTATATTGTATTTCACCTTTTCAGCAATGTAATTTGTTTTTATCTTAAATGCAACTGCAGAGTGAAATGCAATGTCAACTTTTAATTTTTAAAGCAAAATCCCAATTATTACTACAGAGATCAAGAACAATGCAATGAATGATTGCTATACAGTTATTGTATTGTATTTTATTTAATTTTTTTTCTAGTGTGGTTAAATTTCATTCTGGCATGACTAGAAAAGTAAATAAAACCTATGCTATACCTATATATCTGTAAATAGAGAGCTCCCCACTGATTCTTTATACCAACTGTGAGGAAAGCTGGTATACCATGCTAGTTGTTAGCCTTTAGCTCCAGTTATCTCTGGGGCTCTTGAAAAGTAAGGAAGTGGGTAAAATTGGTATAACAATTCATTTTCATACATCACCGTTTGATGCTCCTCAACCAAGCCTTTTAGTTCACCACATAGTTCACCTAAACCACAGATTTAGCTACTAGGTTTAACTACACAGTATAACAATATGCGTAATATTAGTGACCTTGATGGAGATCTTGACTGCTGATGCTCATTACACAGTAAAATTTCACCAACAATTACAGCTTAGCTAGATGTTTAATCTAAATAGCTATTGTTGGAGAGACATTGTTCATGTAAACTACTATAAACTGTCAGCTTGCTAACCATAGCACTTCAGCATTCAGGTAACTGTTTAAGTTAGGCAAGTTTGCTAACTGTTGTGTAACTAAATCAGTATTTTAGAAAAAGCACTGAACTGTGCTAAAAAAAAAGGAAAGAAATAAAAGCTATTTGCCATGCCATATGACAATTTTTAGCTTTACAAGCTTTACTCTTTTCTGTTTCAGGTGCAATATCCCCCTAAATCCTGCAGTGTTTGCCAACGTTTAGGCTAGAGAAGTTAAGGTAAAACATACACTACACCCTCACTGGATAAAACTACAAACACCAGGGGATTCAATTTGTATACAAAAACACTCTGAGTCCATAGTTAAGTTAGCCAGTTCTTTATATTACTGGCAACACAGTCTCTGGAGAGCCCGCTTTATACTGGACAAAGAGTAGAACTCTCTTACCAGTGAGTATAAGCTTGCGGTGATGTTGCTGAGGTGAAGCCAGCGGTCACTGTGGCCTTGGACTATGCCAACAAGTCCTTAAAATCACACTTGGTAAGTTCCAATGAGAAATGCATTAAAGTCTAGGCTTTTCCATATGTACAAATTTACAATGCGTATTTACAAACAATGTACAAATGTATATACAAAAGGATATGAAAGCTAACAAGAAATTTAGAGTAAAACTTTCTCTTGTTCTAACCCTTGTAGCCAAATAAACTTTCTTTTTTCTCACAGGAGGCCTCAACCTAGGCCTGGTCTATTTATCTGGCTCTTCTGGGTTAAGGCCCCCAAAGAAAAGGAATGCCCAGGAAGTACCAGAGTGCCTCCAGGTGTTTTGGAGAGGTACTAAAACACGTAGTCTATGGGGTACTGCCCTCCCCCCCACACCAAGCTGTGTCATAACGGGGAGGACTGCAAAATGTCTTTTTGTCCACTACAATTTAGCCTTCTAACTATTTTGGCAGGTCTGGCCCACCTGGGAGCTAGCGTCACAGTATAACCCCTGGCAGCATTGGAGAGGGGGTGAGTCACAGTCACACAGGCTTTTTAGGGTGATAGACAGGGTTGGTTTGATTCTTGTTGCAAGTCCTGACTTGTTTCTCCTGTGCCCTGACTGAGTTTTTGATGACAGTCTCTTGGATGATTATGTCATCACAGAAGGGCGTAGAATTTGGTTCTTGGGGAGGGTGCCATGGCTATGAGACAAGAATCTCTCTGATTTTGGCAGTATTGCCATTCTTCAGGGTGAACAATTCTACACACTTAGTGAAGTAGTTGAGTACTACCAAGAGAATGGTATTACCTTGGCTGCTCTTCCAGAATGGGCCCATGCTGAGATATCTCTCTGGTATATGGGCACTTGCTGTTAGATGACCCCATTCTTCTTGACGAACCAGATCCTATGTGGATCACCTAATCTTCTCTGTGTTGAGTACCCTCCCTATATCCTGGATGTACGGGTCAATCAGTTGGACTGCATGGATCTCTGGCAGAGACATAGGTAGATCAAGGTGTCTTGGTAAGAGAAACCAAAAGGACAGATGCGTTCCGGTTCGGTGTGCAGGACAATGCATTGGGCACGATATTCAAACACCCTTTTCTGTATGAGATTTTGAATTCGATTGAAACTCCATCAGGCATTGGAAGGTAGTTGGAGCATTCTTGAGTTAAATGGGTAGTGTACAGAACTGGTATAATCCCTGAGGAGTAGTAAACACTGTCAATTCCTTTTGTTGATGTTCCCTGGCTATCTGCCAGTTCCCAGACTAAGTCCCATATATACAAGAATGAGGCCACAAAAATTTTGTGGATTAGAGGCATGGGGTAAGCATTGAACTCTGTCTTCTTATTTAGCTGACAAAAGTCAACAAAGAACCGGGTTGGTCTATCTGGCTTTGGCACCAACACAACTGGGGATGCCCAGGTGGAGGTTGATGGCTCTATGACTCCATACTCCAGATATTTTCTGAATATGCTGGGCTATTTGGGCTCTCTTCTGTGAAATAACCCTGTAGGGCTCACTGCACAATGGCCTAGAATCAATTAAGGTGATGAAATGCCTTGCCAGGGACATAACTGGGTGACTTGGCCTTGATTGATGGGAACTCCTCAAGAACTGCAGCACATCGGGTACCTGTTTTGGTAGCTCCTGGCACTAGCCAATACCTGATGTTATTGGGTTGGCTGATCTGATGTGCCGATGATCCAGTAAGTGGAGACTCTGGGTGTGACTGGCCCTTATACCTTCCAGGATCTCTGATGGGATGAAGAGCATGATGGAATGGGATTGGCTGATGATGTGGATGTATGGCCATGTACAGCTTTGTGCCATGAAGTTGAGAATTGGCCAGGTGAGGTCTTTGTCTGCCAGAAAATGGAAAGATACTGTGAGAATCTGAGAGGCTACTCGGAGCTGTAGGCAGGCACAGACGAGGGTGGACTTGAGCAATCGCTCGACCAGGGCGACACAATGATGGGGCTTGGTGAGTGGATAAACAGAGGGTGGTTTCAGGGCCTGTTGCATGAAGTGATGAGGCAGGGAGTAGGTGGATCCAATATTGAGGAATGCAGTACCCCATTTGCCTGTCAAGGCTTGCCTTCAGAATCTGAGCCATTCCTCTTCTTAAGACCAGATTTCCCCTCCTTGGAGCCTTGAACCTGGGCACAGGACACCTTCTGTTTGGCCCAGTCCTTCTCGATGAGAGTTCCGACCCACACAGTGTCAGCCACTGTCTGTACGGCTCCTCTTATTATCACTGTCACTTGGGGGGTGTCACTTGATTTTCTGGACCAACTTCTGTGTGATGTCAGGTTTCTACTTAAGGCACAGAGCTCGGTATTCATAGGGGAAGTCCCTGATGTTTAATTGTGGTCCCTGGACACTCGCTCTCAGCTGTTCCTTGAGCTCAACCTGGAACCTGTTGGATAAGAAAGCCCAGAGGAAAGTCATCTTAAACTTGTTCCATGTCCTGATGTTAGGCCTCTCTGCTTTCCACCAATTCCCTTGCATCAATGTGAATAATAGGGATAGCACCTTGGCATCAGTCAATCGATGGAGGGACAGGAACTCTTCACAAGCCTCAATAGAGGTGAGTACATCTCCTTTTGCAGGGTCAAATTCTGGGAAGGGAGGCTTAATTGGGAGGAAGGTTGGAGGTGAACTTTGGAGGAGAGCTCTGCTCTCAGCCCAGTGATGCAGTGCGCTGGTGAGTCTGATCAGCTCCTTCTTCCATTGCTCATCTCGCGTCATCACGAAGTACACAATGGCCTTTTCCAACCCAGCTAACTGTTGGAAGATGCTCTATCCACAGGCTTTAATTGTTGTGCTTCCCTCAGTTATTCTAGCTTTTTCTCCACCGTCTTCTCCAACAGCTCTTCTATCACCAGACTGGTGATCTTAGCATTGGCTAGCTCCAATGCTTGTTGTATTCCTCCAGGTTGTAATTCCAGCTGCTTCTCTTCCAGACACACAAACAGCTATATATAAAACCTTCTTTGAGTCCATAGATAAGTTAGCCAGTTCTTTATAATAATGGTGACACACAGTCTCTGGAGAGCCTTCTTTATGCTGGAAAAAAGAGTGGAACGCTCTTACTGGTGAGTAGAAGCTTGCAGCAATGCTGCTGAGGTGAGGGAAGCATCCCTGCAGTCTTGCATGATGACAACAAGTCCTTAAAACCAAGTCCTGGCTTCTCCATGTGTACATAGTATTTACAAGCAATGTACAAAAGAATATACAAAGTATGTGAAAGGTAACAACAGATTTAGACTAAAACTCTCTCTTGCTTTAACCCTCATAACCAAACAAACTGTCTTTTTTTGAAGACAGTTTTTTGTCATGATCCACTCTTGTCATGATCCGCTCCTCGCAGCATGCTCAGTGCGCCTTGAGGACTCGGTCCTGATAATCTCCGTCGCGTTCAAAGCGGAAGCACGCACTTTTGCATTGTGACAAAGGGCAAACGTGGACTACTACTCCCAGAATGCACCAGCCAAGATGGCCGATGCACTCCCAGGCTCTGGAAAACATGATAAATGATTGGATGCAGGTGCATCCAATCTTCCCTCCACTTATGCAGTGTATAATAGGACTTTCATATGCGCTACAAGTTCGCAAAGCATTAGTTTAGCCTCCGTGTCACTTTTGCCAAACCTTATCTCCCATGTTTGAATTTCTGTTGTATGGACTCTCTGTTTTGGATTTTGCCTTTTGCTCTGTCTAATTTACTCTGTTCGCTGATCGTTCGACCTCTGTCTGTTTATTGGATTACTTTGCTGCCTGCTGTCATTGTACTTCTGCCATACTGTGTTTAAATAAACACTTATGCTCTTACCTCCGTCTCCTAACCTGCGCTTGTGTCCAGCTATGCCTTGTTGGTGTGACCTCCGTGACATCTCGCTCTTTACTACTAACCTACTCCCTTAGGTCTGAGCTATTTTTCTGGCTGCTCCAGGTTAAAGAAAAAGAGGCATGCCAGGAGCGCCCCCAGGCATTCAGGAGGAGTACTAAAGCACAGCCTAGTCTAGTGGGTACCGGCCTTGACAGCAGCTGAATCTGACATTTTTTCTGCAGTCTCACAAGCCTTTTAATAAAACACTCAATAGTTCTTCAAAAAGTAGACTCAGTAGTTTTGAGTCAATACGTTTATTCCCTGGTACAGTGTTTTTTGTGTTGCTTTTACAGTCATGCTTTTCAGCTCAGATGTTGTTTTTGTCACAGCCTGTAGTGTGCAATGATTTACTCAGGGATCTCTCACACACACACACGCACACAAAAAGTGTTCTGTCTATATTTTTATTGTTAGTCTTTGTCTTACCATAAAATGAATTCATCATTACTGAAGTTTTTGACCATTTTGAAATGATGGACATAGGACCACATGAGAATACCCACAGCTACTGTCAATAGTTCTCTATTAAATTTATTGGTTTTGGTTCAGAACTGAAATATGACTGACAGCTAATAATCTTCTGTTGGCATTTTTCCAAACTGGCTCATAAGCACCCTCTGCTGCTTTATAATTTACAATACATGATGCTGATGAACTGAGCATTTTCCTTGGGTAGCATACTGACTACTTATACACAGTAAACTGTATAATCTTTACATGCATAGATATAGTCCTATGGAAGGTGACATCCATACTCATCATTGATAAATAAAAATAGCAACATCCCAGCTAACAAAATGATGTCCTTACAACATTCCTTGAATGTCCTCAAAAGTCATATTAGTTAAAATGGTTCTGATAGTATGTACTGATTCGAGCATGTAATGGTGTCATGACCCGCTCCTTACTATACGCACCGCACGCCATCAAAACTTGGCCACGCGCACGGTGTTTCCTCCATCTCCGTCACTCTCAAGGCAGAAGCACTCACTTCCGCATGTTGACAGAGACTACACGGACTACAGTTCCCGTGAGCACCTGCTCCCAGCCATGAGGACTGCCAATGGGAGAAAGGTGCATCTCATTTCATGTACTGATTAGCCATGTTTAAAAGGACTGCTAAATGTGCTTCGTATTCGCAAAGCATTAGATTAGCCTTTGTGTTGTCTGTCGAGCATTTACTACCTGTGATTGATTTATTGTGTATTGACTCTGTTTTCTGTTTGACTATCGTTTTTGGATTTCCCCTGTTACTTTGTTTGCCGTTCGCTCGACCCCTGCCTGTATTGTGGACTATTCTTTCTGCCTGCTGTTTATGTACACTTGCCCAGTGTGTTTAATAAACACCGCATTGCCCTTACCTCTGTCTCCCGATCCTGCACTTGAGTCTCGTCATGCCTCGATGGCGCGAGTGCCGTGACTAAATTCTTCGCCGCAACAGAGACACAGTAGGATCTCCGTGGATCCAGGATGGGCCATGTATGACCACCATGCCCACCCTGTTTCTTCAACAGTGGGAGATGGAGTCGCCTGAGCTGTATGATGGGGTGAAGGAACCTCCATGTGTGTTTCTGCTCCACTGCTGTATCTTCTGGGAGAGCTTGATGGAACCAAGACCTTCAGACCCCATATGGGTGAGATGCATGATACGTTGGCTCACGGGACATGCACGCATATTTGCTGAAAACTTCATTAGCATGCAGCATCCCAATCTACAAAATCTTAAAGACTTTGTTGAAGCACTTGGGTGGTTTTATGATGTATTTAATCAGGAGGCAACTGCTCCAGAGCCCCCTCAAGTGGCCAAAGAAGAGGCTTCCGCTCCTCAGCTCCCTCAAATGGCCAAAGAAGAGGCAACTGCTCCAGAGTCCCCTCCACAGGCAAAGAATAAGGCAACCGCTCCCGAGCTCCCTCAAATGGCCAAAAAAGAGGCTTTCACTCCTAAGTTTCCTCTAATGGCCGAAGAAGAGGCTCCGAAGCCCCCTAAAATGTCTGAAAAGGAGGTTACCACACCATGGTCCATGCCAGAGCCAAAGTTCGCACCAGAGCCAAAGTCCACACCAGAGTCCGATTACAAGTCTGGATCGCTACTATGGTCAGAAGCCATTCTAGTCACAGTCGCTCTCCCAGAGCCCGCTCCTGTTCCAGCCAAAGTCGCTCTCACGGAGCCCACTCCCGTTCCTGTTCCCTCTTTGCCAGAGTCTGTGACAAAAGTTACGTCTGAACCCAGGTCTGGATTGCCACAAGGGTCAGAAGCCATTCCAGTCACAGTCGCTCTCCCAGAGCCCGCTTCTGTTCCAGCCAAAGTCACTTTCATGGAGCCTGCTCCTGATCCAGTTCCTAGTTCCACTCCTGTTACAGCAAAGGTTGCTCACAGGGAGCCTGTTCCAGTTCCTAGTTCCGCTCCTGTTACAGCCAAAGTCACTCACAGGGAGCCTGTTCCAGTTCCTAGTTCCTCTACTGTTCCAGCCATAGTTGCTCACAGGAACCTGTTCCAGTTCCTAGTTCTGCTCCTGTTCCAGCCAAAGTTGCTCAAAGGGAGCCTGTTCCAGTTCCTAGTCCCACTCCAGGTAAAGCCAAGGTTGCTCACATGGAGCCTGTTCCTGTTCCTTGTTCCGCTCCCATTTCAGTCAAAGTCACTCAGGAGGTGTTTATTCCTGTTTCTGCTCCAGTTCAAGCCACAGTCGCTCACCTGGAGCTTATTTCTGTTCAAGTCACCGGGCCAGAGCCTTCTTCTGTCAAGGTCAAAGAGACTGTCCATGTCAAGGTCAAAGAGACTGTCCATGTCAAGGTCAAAGAGACTGTTCACATCAAGGTCAAAGAGACTGTTCACATCACGGCCACAGAAACTGTTCCCGTACATGTCTCAGAGCCTGCTCCCTTACAAGTCACAGAGCGTGTTCCCGCACAAATCTCAGTGCCTGTTCCCATGCAGATTTCAGCACCTGTTCCCGCGCAAGTCCCAGCACCTGTTCTCGCACTCACAGAGCCAGCTCCTGTTCCTGTCATACTCACAGAGACAGCTCCTGTTCCTGTCGCAGCTCAAGTCTCAACACCTTTTCCTGTCGCAGCTCAAGTCTCAACACCTTTTCCTGTCGCAGCTCAAGTCTCAGCGCCTATTCCTGTCGCAGCTCAAGTCACAGCATAAGTTCCAGTTGCGCTCTTTGAGCCTGTTTAAGTTCCAGTCGCGCAGCCCTCCAAGCCTGCTCAAGTTCCAGTCATGCAACTCTCCAAGCCTGCTCCTGTTCTAGTGTGCCCAAACAAACCAGCTTCTATGCCTGAGTTCCTGCCTGAGTTTCTACCCACGCCCTCATCGTGGCAAAAATTTGGCGTGGTAGGAACCAGCGATAAGCCTTCCCCTACAGGTCCAGGTCCCCCAAGAAGCAATCTCGTTGGGCACTCTGGGAGTAGCACCTATGGGGGGTTCTGTCATGACCCGCTCCTTACTATACACACCGTGTGCCATCAAGACTCTGCCACACGTGTGGTGTTTTCTCTATCTCTGTCACTCTCAAGGCGGAAGCCCGCACTTCCACATGTTGACAAATACCACACGGACTACAGTTCCTGTGAGCATCTGCTGCCAGCCATAAGGACTGCCAATGGGAGACAAGTGCATCTCATTTTACGGACTGATTAACCGTGTTTAAAAGGACTGCCAAATGCGCTTCGTAGTCACGAAGCATTAGACTAGCCTCCATGTTGTCTGCCGAGCGTTTACTAGCTGTGATTGTTTTATTGTGTGTTGGACTCTGTTTTCTGTTTGAATGTTGTTTTTGGATTTTGCCTGTTACTCGAAGTTACTTACAGTTTGATCGACTACTCTTTCTGCCTGCCGTTTATGTACCTCTGCCCAGTGTGTTTAATAAACGCATTGTTCTTACCTCTGTCTCCCAATCCTGCACTTGTGTCTCGTCATGCCTCGATGGCACGAGGGCAGTGACAGGTGAGCCCAATCCTAAAGAACAGTTTAGGCAACAATTGTATTTATGCTACTTATGCTTTGCTATTGCCAAGGGAATCACACTGGTAAACAGTTTTCAAAACAATATGAACTGAATGCCAATAGAAATAATACAAAAAAAATTTGGGTGTCTGAATGTTTTGGACCACCTAATGAGCAGTGACCAACTTTCTCTCTCTCAGAAAGTGCACTGTTAGGGTTTTATTTACTTATTTATCTATACCCTACTATTAGTTATTTTCGACACCCTCACAAAGCTCAGATTATGATAATTGGAACCCTGTTTATAGACCTGTTGCATAAAAGCAATATTGCACTCACAGTATTGCGGGTATAGTGTATAGTATTGCGGGTAAACATCAGCACAGCTGTGATTAGTTGGTGCTAGTTGTTGGCCTTGGGGTATTTTCAAAGCTGTTGACCTCAGGACAGCAGTAACTTGGTAAAATCAGGTTGTGCTTTTGAAAAAGAGGCAGAGTATTGAAACTAGCCAAAAATAGTTTTGAATAGGCAGAGGAAAACATATTTTTCTTTCTTTTTTCTTTTTTAATCTCAGTCTTTTCAGGGAACTCATATTAACAATGGTGCACATTTCTAATTCATAGTATAATGTATATCTACAATACATGGATGTTACACATGGAACTTGGTAACCCTGCTTGCTGAACTTAAAAAAAAAGAACATGATAAGACCTATTCCATTTTAACACCACTGCTTTACTGTGCAACAGAAAAAAAGCATATTTCAGTACAAACAAAAGAAATATGCTTTCTTATATTAATCTGTATTAAGTAATATTATATTAAGTATTTTATGGGACTACGACTTTAGTCATCATTTACAGTATAGTACTATTATTACTAAATACAATACCAAATAACATTAATTTTAACCTCTGTTGTCTACAGCAGTCCATTGTATTTTTACAGAGGAATACTATAATTACTGCATCTCCTACTGTACCTCTAGACTGAATTATTTGACATTAAATTTATAAAAAATTAGAAGGTTGTTGTTTTTTTTTGCACAACCCTGCCAGTCTTAATGGAAATCATTTTCCCTTTTCTTTACTTTTTTTGTTTGGTAATATATGCAATAGTTTTAGTTAAAAATGATGTTTGTTTTAATTATTAATTTACTTGGAAATAGTCTACACACTTAAATTGTGATTTTGCTAAAAAAAATAAAATAAAATCTAAATCTCAACATGCATCTGCTTGAAGGATAAGCCCATCTAACTTCTCTTTCAAGAGTGCAGTAGGCTCATGGCAGCAACCTCGTCTTCACCTCTGGAAAGTGTTCTCCAATCATCATCATTGGTTGGCTTGTTTTTAAAAACTTGAGTAATGATTTGTCCATGCTCTTGAATTCCAAAAGTCTGAGCACATTTTTGTCAGTGAGCTGTTCAAAGTGGCTGCATATATATACCTCTGCATGAAGAACTATGGCTATTTGGTCCTCAAATCTGCAATTATAGGGGATGGGGATGCACTTATCAGGTGACATTAGAGTTAATTGTAGCCCACTGCCCACCTGAACTTGCAAACTTCTCCTCTTTTGCTCCAGATATTCCTTTATGAAGATTCACTATATGGGCAAAAGTATTGGGATGCCTTACCATTACACCAACAGGGACATTAACGACATTGCATTCAAATACATTGACTTTAATATGGACTTGATCCCGCCTTTGCAGCTATAACAGCTTCCACTCTTCTTGGAAGGTATTCCATAAGATTTTGGAGTGGACATTTGTGCCCATTCATTGTGTAGAGCATTTATGAGGTCAGGCACTGATGTTGAATGTGAAGGTCTGGCTCGCAATCTCAAATTCCATTTCATCCCAAAGGTATTCGATGGGGTTGAGGTCACAGCTCTGAGCGGGCCAATCAAGTTCTTCCACACTGAACTCATTCAACCATGTCTTTATGGACCTTGTGGTGTACACTGGGGCACAGTCATGTTGGAATATAAAAGGCCCTTCCACAAACTGTGTCCACAAAGCAAGAAGCATAGCATTGTCCAAAATGGCTTGGTATACTGAAGCATTAAGTTTGCCCTTCACTGGAAGTAAAGACTGAAAAACAGCTCCAGAACCATTATCCCTCCTCCACCAAACTTCACAGTTGACACAATGAAATCAGGCAGGTAATGTTCTCCCAGCATACACCAAACATAGTCTGACCCATTTGACTGCCAAACAGAGAAGTATGATTCATCACTCCATATAACATGTTTCCACTGCTCCATAGTCCAGTGGCAGTGTGCTTTACATCACTCCATCTGAGGCTTGGCATTGGACTTGGTAATGTGAAGCTTGCATGCAGCAGCTCAGCCATGGAAACCCATTGCATGAAGCTCCTACCGCACAATTTTTGCCCGTACATTAATAAAGTACATTTGTAAAGTGTTCCCTTCACATTCGCTTCATTGGATGCCACCTTATCGCCTGGCTGAAAGTTAAGGCAGGCAATAGATCCTTGAATGTCATCATTGTAGTCATTAACATGAAACTCTGTCCCTCTCTCTACTACAGCATTTTCAGGGAAAATACTCCCTGCATTTTGGAAACTTCAAAGGCATCTTTATACAAGATTAAAAGTAATGAATCTGTAACACCTTTAAACAAGTTTATATCAATATGTCTGCCATTGCAGATTATATCTTTTGCTCTGATTTTGGATTGTGAATTTTTATGTTGTTCTATCATTTATTTACAGCAGAACTGAACTTCTAAACTTTGCTTAATAGGAATATACTGAGCAAAGATATCTTTGCTGGATTCATTTTGACCAAGACAGATACTGTATAAAAGAAATGATCCACAGGATCCACAAAATTAAAATTATCTTCATAAAAAGACTTTCTCTTCTTATCAGTTATTAGTGCATGTATATTACACATCCAGAAAAGATCCTTAGTTTTCTTAACATCACCAGCACTCTATATAATTTTTAAGAAATTCCAAGTGTAGTCAATTCTTCACTTAACCTGTGTAGCAAATGTGACTGGCTAATGTCATGAATGTCCTGCAGCCCATCAATTATTGTTTGAACTACAGATAATGGGAGAATAAGCTTTGCCTGAAGCTTGAGGTAAAACAGTGTTACATTGTTCAAGAAAAGAGATTCATCTGCATTATCTGGCAATAGTACAATATCTGACTGCTCATCATCATCACTACAATCTTTAAAAAATTCAGACTGTACATTTGAGTGATCAGCCACATTGTATTCATCACCATGAAGCATCTGCATTGAAACATTTGACTGCAGTATATTATAATGCAGCTTTTCTACTAATGAGTTTTGATTTCTAGATAAATGTGAGGTTATTGTTGATCTAAATGAGCTAGACACTATGGTGTATTCTTTGATATGAGCTTCAATTGTAAAATAAAGTTTTTAAATCACTACACTTGTCATAAATTAGTCACAGACTGAAGTGAAAGCATCAATTCCTAACTCTTCCACAGATGTCTTTGTGGCCTTCCTTTTGTGATCCTTGTATGTATGAGCCTTGAAAGCAGTGAAGTTTCAAAATTATCTGGAGCAATCTCGAATACCACACTTAAAATCAGCATTATGAAAATGACTATGGATTTTCATGTGTTGGAGAATGATAACACTGATTCAAAAGCATGATCACAGAACTGACAACATTACATTTTTCTGAAAACAAAGAATTTAAAACAGTTACTCATGTGTCCTGTTATTCTTCAGAAAAAAATAATGCATGTAAAAATAATGCTTATTTTTGATAATATATACATATTGACGAAATAAAATAATTCAGTAATTGAATTCTTTGCCCTAAACCTAACTATCTTGACTTATGTAATTCAGCCATATGTTAGTACCGGATCTTCATCAGATTATTCAACCTGAAATGGGAGGGAGGGAGGGAGGAACAAACGAACTAACAAACTAACGAACTAACTAACTAAAAACATCAAAGCTTTTTCCAGAATAAGTATAAAAGATTCGTGGTAACTTTTGCCATATACCATGGAATATCAAAGTTACTGGGTGAACAGTTGAGCAAAATTGTGAAAGGTTAAATGTTCCCAAGGTCAAACCATTTGTGGGAACAAAGTAGAAAGCAAATGAAAAGACTATCTTACTGTGTCAATACTCAGATGAACAATTATCTGTCTGTCTTCTCATTCTCCAAAATCCATTTATCCTTGTCACAGGCACATATCTGAGATTATATGTGTACATATGTGCGCACTTCCGCATGTTAACAGAGAACACCCAGAGCACACGGACTACAGTTCCCATGAGCAGCTGCTCCCAGCCATGAGGACTGTCAATGGGAGACAGATGCATTCCATTTACGGACTGATTAGCCGTGGTTTAAAAGGACTGCCTTGCATGTTTCATATTCACGAAACATTAGACTAGCCTCCGTGTTGTCTTTTCTATACCCGTGTTTGCTTTCTGTGTTTTGGACTCTACTTTCTGTGTTTAACTACTGCTTTTTGGATTTCCCCTGATACTCTGTTTGCCGATCGCTCAACCCCTGCCTGTGTATTGGACTACTCTTTCTGCCTGCCATATTTGTACCTCTGCCCATTGTGTTTAATAAACACTGTATTGCTTTTACTTCCGTTTCCAGATCCTACACTTGTGTCTCAGCTATGCCTCGATGGCACGAGCGCCGTGACACCAAGCATTCTTCAAAATTTTGCCAAAATTCTATCCAGTCCCAAGAAAAGCAAAAAGTTTACAAAATTATGTCTTGTTTGCCCTCCCCAGTCTCCAGATCTTTCACCCATTGAGCTGGCATGGGATGAGCTTGACTGACAAGTTTGAACTTGACATGAATCTGTGCTGCTGTGATAAAGCCAATGGTTATTTGCCAGTGGTTATTTTAATGAAACTTGTACGTAGACAATCGCATTCATTAAATTGCACTTACAATGTATATTGTTATATTCCACTTCAAAACCAGTCAGTTACATTTGTTTTAAGTATTTCTAATATTTTCTTGTAATAAAATCAGTGTATTTTAGACTATTATATAATTTTTTTTTTTTTAGAAATCCAAGGGTTTGCCCAAACTTCTGACCTGTAGTGTATAGTATATATCCATTCTGTAAAAAATCCTGTATATTACTGTTTTATGGAAATATACTTGGAAATTACCTGTAAATTTACAGTAAAGTGTTGCAGTGTACATATAACTCCCATGGACCATGTATAAAAATTTAAGCACTAAACAGATGCAAATACAAATAACACACATACACAGGCTATAAGCAGTCCTCCACTTCATGCATAGCCATCTTCAATTCATAATAGTATGTGAGGCCTTGGGGGAATAAATATAAAACTTGTGCTTCATGAGTAACATAAGGGCTAGTGAGTGAGAACAGGGAATGGAGCATTGCCCTTACTCTTGTAAGATGATAAGATCAGATAGATAAGTCATGGAATTTGAACTCTGTTGAAATGATGTGCCTCATTGGTTGTCTTTCAGGGAAAAGGGTAGATGGATTGGTTATGTAAAATTGCCTCTAGGTGTGAATGGGTATGTGAATGTGTGTGTGTGCATGGTGAGGTTGGATGGATTGTCATCCTATCCGGTTTTTATTCTCTTGCCTTGCACCCAATGCTTCCATGATTGACTCCAGATCTCCCATTATCCTTCCCGGGGTGAAGCAATCACTGAAGATGAATGAATAATTGAGAACTCATCAAACTATTATTATCATGAATGTAACAATAATTTGTACACTAGACATCAAATCAAAAACTAATAAATTATTAATAATATTTTGTATGATGCTTGTAATCCAAAGTCAGCAGTGAAATGAGAAATCAAACATCCCATAGATCATTAAAGGAATTATTTCACATGTAGGACAATGTTAAGAATACAAACTCACACACACACGTGCACACACACGCACACACACACACACACACACACACACACACACAGGAGACAGGGAGGCTCAGAGGGCACAGGGGCCTATTCAGCTGTGTGTCCTTTTCCCCCACTGAGACACCAGGTGTGCTGACATTGAGATGCCTGCAGACAGACAGACACACACACACACACACATTTATAAATAAAGAGTTCAAGTGAGGCTACGTAATGTAAGCACAGCATGATCGGTGGTTGGCTGACCTGAAAAAGCTGAAAGACAGACAGATGGGGGAAGAGAGAGAGAAAAAAAAGAAAAACAGTAGATATATATTTATTATGAGAATGAGATAGAGGAGAAGGATGGAGAGAAATGACAGAGGAAGTGTGTCAGATTGTGTCATCAGAGCCATGAGTCACACGACATGAACACTTTTGCTGCGTAAACACTCTCTTAGAGAGAGAAGGAACAGCAATGTTGTGATTCTTTATCTCTGTCTCTCTCCTTATTTATTTTATTTTATATTTTATCTTTGGCTCCTCTTCAGTCCAGGTTCAGTCATCTGCATCTTATGTGTCAGAATAATTCATGTTTCCAAGAAAAAAAATTATGCCATTTCTGAAAGGTCAGGGTGCTCTGAATAATTCCTGTATACCTTGATGTCTAGACAGAACTGTGCATAGTGAGATATATATAAAGAAAGAGGTAGACAGAGAGAGAAGTAGAAAGGGTTCTTCGAATGACTCTGTAAACCCAAAGGAAAACATATTTTTAATGCAACTGAAAACACTGTTTAAAGTGCTACAGATCAGAGAGCTGATCCAGAATACATTATAAATAGTACATTTACTCAGCAGGTTCTCACTAACCCTGTTACACAACAAAACACAGAGCACATTCATACTTATATTGCCAAAGTCCAATAAGCCTTAACCAAAATAGTAGAAAAACTGAATAGAAAGCACTACTGAACATCAGAACACTACGGAGATAATGGGACATCTTCAGATCATTGAAATATGGAATACTGAAGCACCTATGGAATAGTGGGACATGGTGCATGGAGATTTGGAGTAACGTGGAACACTATAACACCTATAGAACAATGGAAAATGTTTGGAACACTGAAATGAAACAATGAAACACATACTAGAAATAACTAAAAGATAGCAGTTTTGGCTAAGAATCTCTAAAATGCCAAAATGGTCTTTTTTTTAGTCCAGTTTGGGGGAGCTTGTACCCAATGTAATGTCAGATTCCTCTTCTTGTCTGAAAGGAGTGGCACATACTGTGGTCTGCTTTAGTACCCCATTTGCCTCAAGGTTTGAGGCATGTTGTGCATTCTGAGATGCTTTTCTGCTCATCACAGTTGTAAAGAGTGGTTATTTAACTTACAGTAGCCTTCCAGCCTACTTGAACCAGTTTGGCCATTCTTCTCTGACTTCTTTCATTAACAAGGTATTTGCACCCATAGAAGTGCTGCTCAAATTGTTTTTTTGCACCATTCTGTGTAAGCTTTAGACATTATTGTGTGTGTAAAATCCCAGGAGATGAGCAGCTTCTAAAATACTCAAACCAAGCTGTCCATCACCAACAACCATGACACAGTCAAAATCGCTCAGATAATTCTAAGGTTTGATGTGAAGATTAACTGAACCTCTTGACCTGTGTCTGCATAATTTATGCATTGTTCCACTGCCAGGTGATTGGCTGATAAGAAAACTGCATTAATGTACAAGTGAAGAGGTATTAACTAGTAAAGTGTACAGTAAGAGTAAAGTATAAATGAGGGATGTATGGTGGCATAGCGCACTGTAAATACTAACATTGGATTTAATTAAAAATAATTAGTGGACCTAACTCAGTTTTTATCAACCTGTTATCAGCACTCATTTTAAACAAGTTACAAGTTGTACATTAAACAAGTTATAATTTTGGGTTGACAAATCTGACCAACCCAATGCACTTGAGTTTTGGCAACAAGAAAAACTTTATTTCAACATTGGACATGCACAGATGAATTCTCTACTTGGGCATTTTTGTCCGGATTGAGCAAAGGTGCAGATGTATGTCACTTCAACTGCGGTGGTTTCGGCTTTACCGTAATTCTCTTCATTTGCACACTGATTTGGTAAGTAAATAACTTCACCCTTGTGCCTTGTACCCTTTGTTATAATGTTAATTCAGTGCCAGATTTACATGTTCCCTTGTCAGATATAAGGTTATCTAACATTAATTAATGTTAGCTTAGCTAGTTAAGTATTGCAGATACCCTAACCATGTCTGTTGCAGTTTGGCCTGCGGGGATAAAAGTTGTCAGCCCATGACTTTGAAAACTTAAAAAGTAATATTTCTACATATTTTGATAATGATCTGGTACATTGCATCGAGTTGCAATAGTCCAGAAGATTTTAATATTATGGATCCCCCTTATGTTCAGCTGCGAAAACAGGAGCGATGTGTAAAACCATGCTCTCGTATTCATAAACCATGCACACCCCTGCAAATGACCTCCTTCTTCAGCGAATGAGGAATGGAACATTTCAACAGGATTTAATGCTATTTTGTGTTTTGGGTCGGGCAATTTAACAGCTTTAATTGTGTAATGTTGTATTTATTGTGCTTTTCACTTTGCGGGAACAGTTTTAGGAATTTGAGAGCACAGATTTATGCATCGTTTCTTTTTTCCCCTCATCTGAATCTTTTTTGAATAGACAGTTTGTGCTGCAAAGCACATGACTAGCGGTATTGATATTTCAATTAATCAGATGTAGGAAAAGGAAGGTTTGCTATGGAATTGGCAGGAGGTCCATATATATTGAAATTAGTTAATCAGCTCGGTAGAGCAGATATGCCCATGTTGTGAAGGGGAAAATATTATGTTAGTCAGTGGGCTCTGATGGCTTTGAAAAGTTATATAACTGTTTCTGGTAAGGACCTTTCTCTCATTAACATAAAAAGATGGACAAGGACTGACATGGGGTTAACACACCCCGTGTTTCATAGAACTCTTCAAGTCAAGAAAAGGCAATGTTGGACAGAAACTGACTGAGTTGATGCAGCACATCAGCTGGGTGGTAAGTAATTTCATTTTTGTAACTTTTGAGCAATCATAAAGGCCAGTGGTGGCATATGGAGTGCCTCAAGTGACATCAATGTTTAACTTCATTCTTTTTGACGGAGACAGAGTTTACAGTACAGCTCTATTTCTTCAAGTCCATAGAAATGGTTTGGTTTTCCATTAAACTGACATATTTTTATCATCAATTTCAGACAACCTTTATGGCGCTGTTGGTTCAAAGCACACAAATGTTTGTGCTTTGTTATTGTGTTGTAATTAACTGATCTTTTATGTCTCTGTTTAATTAGACACTAGATATGACTGGCCAGCACTTTCTTGTCCTCAAAGGCATTCTCATATTACTTGGTGATGAATCTAGTGAATTCTAACTGACATGCTTTGTAAGTACTGCACAGGAGGAAAAAAAAACAGTTTGGTCTGCATTTATTGAAAACTCATATCCAGTATGTATATGGACATAGGGGACAAATATAACTCTGACTGCACAATATACAGTGAGACAACTCTACAATTCATCTGATAGGTATGGAAACACCCAGTCATATAAATGTAAAGTTGCTACTTAGACCTTATAGTCATTAAATAATTTCAAATTGCAGTTGTCATGAACCGCTCCTTATCTATGCACAGCACGCTGTGAAATCTCGGCCACGCGCGCGGTGCACTCTTCATCTCCGTTGCAGGATTGCGCACTTCCGCATACCGACGAAGAACTACACGGACTACAGTTCCCATGAGCACCTGCTCCCAGCCAATAGGCCAATCAGAAGGAAGCAGGTGTCTCTCATTCATGGACAGATTAGCTGTGGTTTAAAAGGACTGCCATATGAGCACATACTTTGCGAAGCATTAGACTAGCCACCGTGTTGTCTGCCGAGATTGTCTGTTTTGTGTTTTTTGACTACACTTTGGACTACTCTTTGATACTCTGTTTGCTGATCGCTCGACCCATTTTCTGTATATTGGATTACTCTCTCTGCCTGCCGATTTTGTACCTTTGCCCATTGTGTTAATAAACACTGTTACCTCCATGTCCTGATCCTGCACCTGTGTCTCAACGATGCCGCGACAGCGTCAGCGCCATGACAGAATGCTTTGCCTGAACGGCGGAATCTCTATGTGCTTTCCTAATCCACTGCCGTATTTTCTGGGAAAGTTTGGTGGAGCCCAGGCCTTCAGACATTGGCTCGCGGGACCTGCACGCATGTTTGCCGATAACCTTATTAGCATGCAGCACCCTAACTTAAAAAATCCTAAAGACTTTGGTGAGGCACTAGGCTGGTTTTATGATGCCTTTAGCCTGGAGGCAATCACTCTAGAGCCCCCTCCAGAGGCTAAAATGGAGGCAACCGCTCCAGAGATCACTCCAGAGGCCCTGCAGAAGGAACAACCCCAAGACATTTTTTTGGGGGGGGGCTGAGTGCACCGAGGAGCTGTCACAATGAGCTGACCATGACAAATGCAGCGACAAGGGCACTCCAGAGACCCCTATGCAGGCTAAGAATGAGGCGACCGCTCCCGAGCTCCCTCTAATGGCCAAGAAAAATGCTTTTGCTCCTAAGCTCCCTCTCATGGACAAAGAAGAGGCTATCGCTCCTAAGCCCCCTCAAATGTCCGACAAGGAGGTTACCAAGCCCAAGTCCAAGTCTACGCCAAAGCCCAGATCCAAGTATACATCTGTGTCCAAGTCCAAGTCTACTTCAGAATCCAAGTTCAAGTTCATGCCAGAGTTCAAAACTGCACCGGGGGCAACACCTTCACCAGAGCCTGTGACATATATCATGTCTGAACCCAAGTATGGATCACCACGAGGGTCAGAAGTCATTCCCATCACAGTCGCTCTCCCTGAGCCCGGTCCTGTTCCAGCCAAAGTCGTTCTCACGGAGCCCGTTCAAGTTCCAGTTCCTAGTTCTGCTCCTGTTAAAACCAAGGTCACTCACATGGAGCTATTTCCTGTTCAAGTCACCGGGCCAGAGCCCTCTTCAGTCTGGGCCACAGAGACTGTTCCAGTACCATTACAGTTCCAGTTCAGGCTAAAGCAACTGTTCAGGCCTGAGTCGCTAAAATCGTTCCTTTAAATGTCAAAGAGACTGTAAAAGTCATGAAACCCACTCCTGTTCCAGTGAGAGCACAAGTCACAGAATTTGTTCTAGTGCAAGCACAAATCACAGAGCCTGTTCTTCTCTCAGTGGAAGTGCCTGTTCCAGTGAAAGCACAAGTCACAGAGCTTGTTCTAGTGCGAGCACAAGTCACAGAGCTTGTTCTTCTCTCAGTCGCACTCTCTGAACCTTCTCAACTCTCAGCGCAACTCTCCGAGCCTGATCAACTCTCAGTGCAACTCTCAGAGGTGGTATTCTGCATGCTGGGACCCTATGACAGAGTGGAATATCCTCCTGGCAGATTTAATATTCCAGTGCCAGCTCTTTTTTGAGGACCTGCTGGATCCCAAGCATGCAGAGAACATTTGGGTACAATGTATGATCAACTGGGTAACTGGACCTGCCTGCATATTCACTGAGAGCCTCATTGGTATGGAGCACCCATGCTTACAGAACCCCAAATTGGTTCTATGGGGCCAAAAAGGAGCCAACTGCTCCAGAGCCCCCACCAGTGGCAAAAAAGGAGGCAACTGCTCCAGAGCCCCCTCCAGTGGCTAAAAAAGAGGCAACCGCTCCAGAGCCCCCTCCAGAGGTGACAAAACAGGCAATAATTCCAGAGCCCCCTCCAGTGGCACAAAAAGAGGCCGAAAGGGAGGCTACTGCTCCGGAACCCATGCCAGAGCCCAAGTCCAAGCCCAGGTCCAGGCGGAAGTCCAAGCCAAAGTCTATGTCTGTGCTGGAATCCAAGTCCAAGCCAGAGTCCGAGTCCAAGTCCAGGTCCGAGTCCATGCCTGAGTCCATGTCCAAGTCCGAGTCGCAGTCAGTGCCAGAATCCAAGTCCAAGTCTGCGCCAGAGTCCGAGTCCGAGTCTGAGTCCAAGTCCATGCCAGAGTCCAAGTCCAAGTCCTCACCAGAGTCCGAGTCCAAGTCCACACTAGAGTCCGAGTCTGAGTCCATGTCCGTGCCAGAGGCTGAGTATGAGTCAATCCACGCCCGAGTCCTAGCCTGAGTCCGCGCCGAGTCCGAGCCTGAGTCCGAGTCCACACCAGAGTCCGAGTCAGTGCCAGAATCCAAGTCCGAGTCTGAGAAAAGAAAGTGGTCCAAGAAAGCGCCACAGTCCAAGTCTGCACCAGAGTCCAAGTCTGTGCTAGAGTCCAAGTCTGCGCCACAGTCCAAGTCTGAGCCAGAGTCCAAGTTTGTTCCCGTTCCTAGTCCCGCTCCTGTTCATGCCAAAGTTTCTCACAAAGAGACTGTCCACTTCATGGCCACAGAGACTGTTCACTTCATGACCACAGAGTCTGTTCCAGTACATGTTCCAGTGAGAGCACAAGTCACAGAGCTTGTTCTAGTGAGAGAACAAGTCACAGAGCCTTTTCTCCTCTTAGTCGCAGAGCCTGTTCCAGTAAAAGCAGAGGTCACAGAGTCTGTTCCAGCTACAGGGCTTGTTCCTCTCTCAGTCACAGAGCCTGTTACTCTCTCAGTCACCCGGCCTGCTACAGCTACAGCAGACGTCACGGGGCCTGCTACAGGTATAGCAGACATCACCAAGCCTGCTATGGCAGACGTCACAAAGCCTGCTACAGAAAAAACCTCAACCACAGCTCAAGCCACTGAGCCTGCTCCAGTTCCAGTCACAGTCACAGAACACTCTCCGGTTCTAGTCACAGTCACAGAACCTGCTCCAGTTCCAGTAGAAGTGACACTCACAGAGCCCGCTCCCATCACATTCACAGAGCCAGAGCCCGCTCCTGTCGCACTCACAGAACCAGAGCCCGTTCCTGTCACAGCTCCAGTTCAAGTCTCAGAGCCTGTTCTTGTCACAGCTCCAGTCTCAGAGTCCGCTCCAGTCGCAGATCCAGTCTCAGAGTCCGCTCCAGTCACAGCTCCAGTCTCAGAGTCCGCTCCAGTCACAGCTCCAGTCTCAGAGTCCGTTCCTGTTACAGCTCCAGTCTCGGAGTTCGTTCCTGTCACAGTGTGACACCATCACATTAATTTTAGTGTCTATAAAAAGTATAAGAAATGATATTACACAGCATTACACGGTACATTTATTACATATAGTGTTTATGTATGACGAATGACATTCATATGTATTCCTGTGTGATGTATTTGTTTTCCACTGTGTTTTTTTTTGGTATGGATAGGGGATGTTCATTTGAGGCCTCACCCTCGCGCCTTTCCTATCACCATGCACCCAAGCTTACTTAGGTGGGGTGTGACAGGTGCGGAAGAGGTGTGGTCGTGAAGAGATTCAGCAAGTGCAGGCGCGCTGTCTGAATACGAAGTGCCGCTGCCCTGAGCTGCAACCACATTGACTGGAAAAATAGTCTCCTGGTGGTGCTTTTTTGGTTTGCTAAAAGCTGAGGATTGAAAGGAACTGCTTTCTCGGAGAAGACGAGGAGTCAGACTTATTAATAAAAATTGCACCGGCTCTGGGTAACACGCGCATTCGTCTCCAGTGAGAGGACATGTGGCGGAAACCACCTGTAAACTTCACGCTGAATTACTATCTGCGGATCCGGTGAGATCGTTTCACATTTTTTACTCTGTTGCTGGGTATACCCAAACGCACGTGACCGCTTTTTTTGCCTTTTTTTTGTGGAATTATACTTTTTCATTGTTTCACCGATGGAGGATTACCCGCTCGGCTTACCTGGTTCCAGATTGAAGTTTAAGGACTGCCGCGTGAGCTGGGGATGGATGCACTGTTTTTCTTTAGTTTAGACTTTTAGTTTAATTTCTGTGAACTGAGCTCAAGGGGGTTGGCATGGGATATTGGGTGCGGGTGCAATATACAGCGCTTGGTGTGCTGTTTAATTGAACTGTGTGGTGTGTTTTTTTTTGCGGGCGTGCTGCGCCATCTGGGTATTTGTTTATTGACGTTTCTTTACTATTACTTTCATTCATAAGAACCCTTTGTGCGTTTTAGTAACACAGCTATAACCTCTTTATAAGAAGTTAGAGGGGCTGTGTGTTACAACAGAGTCTGCTCCAGTCACAGCTCAAGTCACAGATTCTGCTCCAGTTACAGCTCGAGTCACAGACACTGCTCAAGCTACAGATGCAACTCAAGTCACAGAGCCAGTTCCTGTCACAGACGCTGATCAAGTCACAGAGCCAGTTCCTGTTCCAGTCGTGCTCACAGCCCAAGTCACAGAGCCTGCTCCTGTTCCAGTTGCTCTCACAGCCCAAGTCACAGAATCTGCTCCTGTTCCAGTCAAATAATCTGCTCCAGCTCCAGTCACACTCACAGTTCAAGTCACAGAATCTGCTCCTGTTCAAGTCACACTCATAGCCCAAGCCACAGAGACTGCCCCTGTTCCAGTCACAGCCATGCAATACATCTTGGCTCTAACATCTCCAGTCAAGCCTGGATCAATGCCTGTGTTCCTGCTGGAGTCCTCATCAAAGCAAAAATTCCATGCGGGGGTTCCTGGTGATACGCCTGAGCCTACGGGCCCAGGACCCCCACGAAAAAAACGTATTAGGCGCTCCAGGATCAGCGCCTTTGGGGGGGGGTTCTGTCAGGACCTGCTCCTCCTGGCACACGTGAATGCGCCCGATGGACTCGGCCGCTTGCGTAGTGCTTTTGATATCTCTGTCATGTGCAGTGAGGAAGCATCCAATCCTGAGACAATCACGTCATGTTTAAAAGGACTCTCAGTTGTGTTTTGTATTCACAAAGCATTAGATTACCCCCGTGTTGTCTTTGCCGAGCGTTCTTACCCGTGTTTGTTTATTGTGTACTGGACTCTGCTTGTTGTTTTGGACTATTGTTCTCTGGATTACCTTTGATAACCTGTTTGCTGATAATGCGACGATTTTCTGATACTTGGATTACTCTTCTGCCTGACGTTTCTGTACTTCTGCCTCAGTGTGTTTGTGTGTGCGCGTTCAAATAAACATGATGAGTTTTACTAAGCCATCTCCTCACCTGCGCATGTGTCCAGCCACACCCCACAAACCTGACAGAAGATGGTCTTCAGCCTGCTCAAAACTGTGCCTCCAGCTTATCTCCAATGCTATGAGGGAGGTATTGTCATGGAAAATATTAGAGATTTGCTTCAAGCATTTTGCCTATTATTTGGGCTTACATATGCTTTGAATTTGGATTACCCAAAATACATGACAAATACACTTAAATTCATCCAAACAGTAATGCTGAGTGTGGCTTGATTAGACTAGTTGCTCATGGTAGCATCAAAGGCATCACTAGGTCTGACCACAGAGCTCACTGCAAATTTTTATTTATATTTTATGTAGAGGCAGAATCATTGCAGTTGTAAATTCTGTAACAATTTACAATACATGTACGCATATAAGCATATATTAATGAGTAAACTAATGATGATTAATTAATACATCAGCTAATACTTAGAACAACATGAGATAATCAAGTGTATAACTTTACAGACTATAGAATCATGTGTACACAGCCTATAATAAATGTAATTGTTAAGTATTAATTACCTGTTACTGGTTCTGTGAATTAATAGAATTAATATTATTAATTGTAATATTAATTATAATTACAATCATTTGCACTATGAAAGTTCTATTTGCTGACAATGTAGGTAGGTTAACCCAAATTATGTTTGACATGATGTGCTTTCTAAATAATATATATACAGTGGGGCAAAAAAGTATTTAGTCAGCCACCAATTGTGCAAGTTCTCCCACTTAAAAAGATGAGAGAGGC
>JAQMYM010006184.1:0-29483 GCA_030014255.1 Parauchenoglanis ngamensis | reverse complement strand
TGAGCACTCTCCCAGGGATGTTATCTGGTCCAGCAGCCTTCCGTGGGTTAACTCTGCGAAGAGTTTTCCTCACATCCGCAGTGGTTAGTCGCAGCACCTGCTCGCTGTGAGAAGGGGTGGTCTTCCTTGCTGTTTCGTTGTTCTGTGCATCATACTGTGCAAAGAAGTTGTTCAGCGCGTCTGGCAGAGAGGCATCACCGCTACACGTAGGTGTAGTTGTCCTGTAGTCAGTGATGGCCTGGTTGTCCTGCCACATGCGCCTCGTGTCACCGCTGTCCTGAAAGTGGCTGTGGCCACTCTGGCCGTGTGCGCGCTCAACCAACCAAAACAATGAAAAATCTAGATTTACCCCAAACTGGGATTTTCTGCCAAAAAACCATGCTGCAAAACCTCTTTAAGACCAGGAATATATTTTCACAATTTTGAAATGTTTTCATTACCTTTCTAAACTTGCCTAGACTTTCAGTGAAGGAGCCAGTTTAATGAATGCATTTGAAATAAAATATGCAAGCTATGAATAAAAGTGGTTAAAAAGATATACTGTAAGACATACTGTAGTTTTCATGTTCCTATTAGCCTAATTATTTTATATTATTTTGTACTACACGCTAAATAAAATGCAAACGAAATAACAGATAGTAGTTTCATTTAGACAAGGTATTGGTGTGTCTCAGTGGAATCAGAATGATATAATCAAATGCAATTTTCTGCCCCTTAACCTTTGGGGGTAATCAGACTTCTGAATGCTAGAATCTTAGCTATGATATAAGCTTCTCAGTCCACGAAAACCTGAGCTTAGTTAAGAACGTAGCAGACAGATTTCACTATGTGAAGAAAGGTTTCATAGGCCTCCTCCATACATTTCCTTGACAATTATGTTTGTGCGTTGTGGTTTCTGACAGGAGTTACCTTACCTTACCTCAAACTTGAAGTAAGTAAATCATGTGCTGTTTCTTGCGGATATCATCTGAAATCAAAAGTGACCGAAAAAACAAAAATGTCCTTTTTAGGACAATTGAGTCTCATGAGGATGTATGCACAGCACAATTACACCAGTTTCCAGATATGATCCATGTCGGATTATGAGGTAGAATAAGGACAGCCGTTTATACACTGCTGCTTTTAAGGCTTCTGTCTGAATATGAGTGATTTGAGAGAGTTTGAGATGTTTATTGCAGTAAAGGTGGATGAGGGTGGGAGGTGCAGTCTGTGCAATGACACAGCGTGTTACGCACGCGCGGTTATAACTGCCGCGCGCATCTTCATTACAGCACTTTCACCAGTCAGGCACGGTGAAAAGGATCAGAGCTTCTACTCCAGCCCACCTCCAACATCCCATATAGGAAAGAAACGGTAAGAATACGTCTATACCTCATTTTCTAAAAACAGCAAATCTCGAAAAGGGAGGCAGAATAGGTGTAAATAGCTGCTGCGTAGCATCCTATGGCAGGTCATCTGAGAACGCTGCACGCGCCCTCACTCCGACTTTTCATTTTTAGCCCACTTTAACCTGTTGTTTACGCTTATAGGGACCGTTATTTGGTGATGTAAGGCTATTCTAACACATTCTAACAGATATAGTTACAATTTTCAGGCTTTTTTTTGCTGTCTTTGTTCGTGTATGTGTGTATTAATTACTTTTATTAATATTTATTTGTGCTTGAATCCAGCAGCCGAAAAATAATGTTTCTGTTTTAATTCTGAGGAAAGCCGGCGAGTTCAGTTTCAATCATGCATAAAATGATTAAAAACATAATTAAAACGTGTAGCTTTCTGAGAGCTGTAAATTCATTGCCAAGTAGACGCTCTTTTAAATACCTTGTCATGTTTTTTTAATATGTTTAAAATAGAATTGAAGTATTTAGTAAACAAAGATGACTGCAAAATATAACCTATAGTTATATCATATATATGTTTGAACTAATTAAAGTCGATTTTATATATTATATTGCTACTGAAATCTAGTATGTTTAGTTTACACATTGATTTGGAGTCTTGGGCGACCCCACCCATATGCTACTTTGAAGCAAGTCACACATTTCCTCCAGTACGCTCCAGTGTGTGTGTGTGTGTGTGTGTGTGTGTGTGTGTGTGTGTGTGCTCACATCCTCTCCTTTGGTCTTCAAATGCAATCAGGCTGTATTGATCTGAGTGCCTTGTTGTGCTTCCTCACCAGGTTTCAGAAGTCAAAATGATGTACTACAGCATCCTCGCTTCATTCTGTCTGCTGGGTAAAAAAGCATTTGTATCTATACTTCATCCCACCGACTCACATAGTAATACTACAGAACAGGGGTTATGCAAATATATGTAGTTTGTTCAATAGTTATCCCAACCTTGGAAAATCTTTTAATTACAGATAACAAAATAATTGAATCCAAATGAATGAAATCGTCAAATGATTGTAGGCCAGCTTTAAAGCCTGACCCAATCATTGCATCAGCAATGTGTAGAAATATAACTGAAAGTGCAGTTCTCTTTCTCCACAATCTAACATGACAGAGTATCTTGCGCTAGGAATATAATCAACACCAGGGAAATGTAATGTGGCCAGACTAGAAGAAGCTCTCTATTCTAATAGCTACATTACTTGTTGTGGAACATCCACAAAACAAGTTAGTTTGTGTTATCATTTATTTTATAGCAGCTATATAATGTATTTCCATCATCAGTCTCTATTATTTCTCTCTCTTGAAGTTAAGACAAAAAAATGTTGTCATTTGTCATGGCTTGTCATGTCACTGAGAAGCCACCTCATGCCAGAAAATAAACATCTTCTGATGATACGAAAGGATGATATTTTTATTAGTTTTTATTATACTGGTTACCATCAGAGTGGCAGTGCATTAGAATGAGCACTTTAATATATAGCTGTGATTTGAATTATAGCCAATTCTGTCATCAGAATCTTTTTAAATTACTCAAGACCTTTTGACCAATCAGATTCGGGAATACACCCACCCTGTGGTATAATTAAATTCATTACAGATTTGCTGAATAATCAGTTCTGATTTGTCAATTATGGCATTTTACGGTTCTACCATTGTTGTGGACACTGTTCTGATAATCGATTCTGGGGACCACGTCCAATCATATCAATCCAATCTGTAGAACGAAGTCCAATAAATTTTGTTGCTTTAATCAGATTAACAATGTAAGCTCATTTGTGACACCCTGTGACAAAAAAAAATCATTACTCCATCAGAAAACACCATGTAATATTTTTCTTATATTAATTTTAATGTTCAGTTTAATGTGAATTATAACACTAAGTAGGCTAATCTTAAGATGGGTACAAAGTTTACGTTGCTATGGATGCAGTTCCAACTATAGAATCTAATAGACAATTTTTTTTTAGTTATTTTTAAATAACTACTTCATGTCAAATGATTGATTTTATAGATAGACATCATTATTATAGTCATGTCTACCTAAAAAAATGTACCGGTTACTCTCTGCAAAGTCACACATTCTCAGCATATCCTTACATACAATGGTAAATGCATACTCCCGTAATACATATTTATTTTTAAATCACAAAGTTTATAAAACTGCCTTCTGGAGTTTCTTTCACCATCCACAAAAATAATGATGTATCTCTCCGTCCTGTAGGCATGGCTGGTTCTCAAATCGTAGACCCACTGACTGCCTGTTTGACCAAGGATCAAAGCTTACAGATAGACTGCAAGTTCACGCCAATAAAACAGATCAATGCAACATGTACCTATGAAGTAGATAAGAAAGTGGTGGCCACTAATGACCCTGAAAAAGTCACGCATTCCTCCTTCAAGACCCGGGGCATGATCAAAATCGAGAGCGATACATGTGTCTTGACTCTGAAAGATTTTGATGACGGCCCCAAAAAGTACAACTGTACCATCCGACAGGAAAAGTCTCACACAAGGGACATTACTGTGGAAAAGAGTAAGATTTACATTTACATTTATGGACCTTGACTGTCAGGTCATTGCAGTTTCTTCTGTTGAAAAACAAAAGTGTTGAGGTTTGCCTAATCCTTGTATTTCTTTTCTTGTGATATACACTTGTTTCCTTCTTCTCTGCATCACCCGTCTCTTTCTCATTCTGCCTCACAGTCTCTCTGATCTGTTGGTCTGTCTCAGCATAATTGGATTTTGCATTAATACCATGCAAAGATGCCAGTTAAAACTCATGAGTCATTCTGCATCCTGCAGGAAGTGCACTGTAAAACAAAAACACATTATTCACTAGAGTGCTTCCTTGTTGTTATTTAAGTGTGTTCAATGAAATAATGTCCTGATCACTATCGCTATTCAAACAAATTTTATTTGTTTGTTCTAGAAAACATGGATGCCTGCTCTGCTGGCAATACACTGAAGCATAATGGTGTGATCCTGCTGTTGGCTTTTGTCTTCCCCCTGCTGTCCGGGATGCTGTGAGCTATCGAGATGAATGTTGGAATGAAATATAGCCTTAAACATTCACCACTGGCCAGGCGATGGCAGTGAAGCCAGAGTTTCTGCCCTGCACTGAAGAAACAACCTGCTCCTACTCCCAACCTTTAAGTGCTTTCAAATAATGAGGATAAATGCCTCCAGTCTTTCAATTTTATTCACTTCTCTGGTCGGTGTTAGTGACAAATCTGTGTTAATGCTTGGAATTTCCATCTTTTTTCTGTGTATTAATCGTGACTTCTTACCGCATGCTGTATAACATCATAGTACATGCCATTATTTGATCATAAGGAACATGTGAAGTATGTGGGTACTGTTTTAATTGTGCTTATATATTGATTGGCACTGAAAACTTAGTTTTTTATGTTTTAGTACCAGGATGTTGGTTTATTTTGAGTTTTCCTGAGTGTTGCATTAATGTAGTAAAAGTGATTGACTATATAGCTTGTCTGACCTTGATACCTCGTTTAAACAAATAAAATGCATTTTCTGCTACATTCAAAAAATATCGCATTATCATTATCAAAAAAGCTTCCCAATCCAACAGAAAAGGACCGCTGTCGAACTGGACAAACTTGCTAGGTGTGTCTACTGAAGTGGCCCATGCTTGTTCCATGCCACACACACACACACACAATCATGTAAATAGGGGAAAAATCAACTGCTTGTATATTGATCTTGTAATCTTCAGTGGCATCCAAGATCAATTTTGTTATGAAATTGAGGCTTTTTAGTTTAAACTTCTTTCATTTACTTTATTTTTATTTTGCCTTCCTACATTACCCACAATGCTGTTTGACCACCTGCTGATAGTATTCTCTACAGAGCTAGAGCAATGCTACAGCACTTTAGTCCTTTAATCTTTCAGTGTCTCTCACTTCCTCGTCTATACACTCTGCTCATCATGCTTGTCATCTTGCAGATCGCTAATTAGCTGAGTCAATTCTCTGCTGGAACAATGAGTTAATTGTTTGTTGTCTCCACTATCTCTAGATTGGATTTCTCTTGAATATGACATAAATGAGACCCACAAAATGATGAGTGACAAAAGCAGCTTGTGCTAACAGTGAAACCTGATCGTTATCACTTACGATTGAGATCCTTTAATTATTTCCTCCTATTATGTTAAATTTACAGCCTTTTGCAGATGCCCTTTCCCAGAGCAACTTACAGAACTGCTTTGTCATTTCCTTCAAAAACACATTTTAATGCTAGTTCACTAGGGCAGAGGCTAAGAATGCCATTAGCCTGAAAACCCTCTTGGGGAGCTCACTACAATATGATGATTTTTTTTGTTGTTGTTGTTTTGTTTTTAAATAGATAAAGTGCATATTCATGTGCTTGGTGAAAAGGCAGGTCTTCAGTCGTCTTCTGAAGACAGCCAGTGACTCAGCTGTTCTGAGAGCCAGGGGAAGTTCACTGTGTGCCAGGACAGAGAAGAGCCTTTATACGTCTTCTAAGTACTCTAAGAGATGGTGGGTTGGGTCAAGCTAGATGTTAGGAGGGAGTGTGGTTCAGGGTGGGGTTTGATAAATGCTTTAAGGTAGGCTGGTGTTGGTCCATCTTCGGCTTTGCAGGCAAGCATCAGTGTTTTAAATTTGATGGGAGCAGCTACAGGAAGCTAGACAAGGAAATATAATTGCCGTTGTAATTTGTACCCCTGTGCTGTGATGTCAGCATGGCCCACAGCCCCATCACTTCTTATGGGAATAACAAAAAAAACATACATTCTGTATATATGTTATACTTTAATTATACTCATGGCCTTAGACTTGTTAAAGATTGACAGTGAGGATGGTCTGGAGGGGCAGACATATCAGGTGATGTGGAGGGGATCCACAGACTCCAGACTCTCCATTGTTGTCTCACAAAGCTTGGTCCTCTTCTGTTCTCCGTCTACACTCAATCTCACACAGGTTTTCATACCACTTCTATGTGGCTGACACTCAACTCATCCTGTCTTTCCCTCTTTCAGACACCCATGTTTCAGCTCAGTTCTCAACATGCTTGACAGACATCTCATCACTCAGGTGCTTTTTTAGTCTCTTGTCCTTTTGAGACTGATCTACTGCAACTCGGTCCTGGTAGGTCTGCTGCTGAGTACCGTTTGACCTGTGAAACTGGTCCAGAATGCAGATGGATGGCATGTTTTCAACCTTCCTAAGTTCTGCCATGTCACCCCATCACTATGCTCTCTCCACAAAGCCATAAAATAGACCAGCACCCACTTTCCCTAAAGCACTCATCACACCCTGTAATGCATCACGCTCTCTCCTATCCTCTAGCACTGATGGACGGGTCCCACCATCTCTCAAGGTACAGGGAAGGCAGTCTTGATACGATCTGTCTTTTCCAGATGTACTTAAATTAGCACTTAAAAATTTAGCTGTCTTTGTGCTGTTATTACTATATTACCTTCGCAAAAGAGTTTTTAAGTCGGATAGTACTCCATGACATAGTGAACCAGTATTAGGATGGATTTATTGATAGAGGCTTCAATGTACGTCACTCTAGATAAGGAAATCTGCCAAATACCATAAGGGTTTCAAACATGCATGTACCATTCTCAGTCATTTTTTAGGATGTGAACAGTGAAACTGGGAAACTCTTTCAGGGAGACCCATAAAATCTTGGGTCATTTGGTGTTGAAATTCACAGCACAGCACAGATGCTGATCAGTTAACTGTGAAAAGTGGTATTTATTGAAGTTTAGTGGAGAAAATGTTTGTTCACACATATATGAGCTGCCGAATAAAACAAGCATCCTCTTATGCCCCTTTTCCACCAAGGCAGCCAGTGGGTCTGGGCCAGGGCCCAATTTTGAACCAGTTCTTTGCATTTTGACAGCCAAAGAATTGGCTCTCAGCCAGGAAAACCAAGAACCACTCTTCCAGGGGCCGGGGTGGGATTATCATGACCAATAAGACCAACTAAAACTTTGTGACCACCATTTATAAAAACAAAGCTAGAGTTGCATCTAGTCTGCCTAATCCAAAGAAGAAGAAGAAAAAAAAAAACAGTAGTCTACCATTGTGGTCATGCTTGATGCCAGCATTGCTGGGAAAGTGGAGACATATTTAGATGTATACAGTGGTGTAACAATGTGGCTCTGTGGTGGCATACGAGACCTGTGGAAAAGCAGACTGGTTCTTAAAAGGTTCACAGACTAAACCAACTCCAAACTGGCATTGCCAGCAACCCAGAATTAGTACCTAGTTTGTATTGGTGGAAAGGGTGAATAAGTGCGTTTTGGCATCTGTGTTTGGATACTGTGCGGTAAATAGTTCAGGGCTAGCCCCACAGCAGCATTTGTGAATGAACATCACTTTCCCTTCCCTCTGCATCAATGGCTGAAGTGTCCTTGAGCAAGGCACCTAGCCCCAAAAACTGCTCCCCGGGCACTGTAGAGCTGCCCACTGCTCCAGGTACATGTTCACTGCTTGGATGGGTTAAATGCAGAGGAAACATTTCACTGCATGTTGTACCATGTATGGTTGTGTATGTGACAAATAATATTTGAATTTGATCTATTGGACACATGCAAAATAGTAGAATTAACTCAATATATGGGTTAACAAAATTATCTTGACAAGTGTGTGTTTGCACATGGCTAATCTAAACCAGTAAAAATAACTGAAATATATAGTGCAGTTATATTTCTACATTTCAAACGGTTTTAACAAAGGGGTTAAAATCTTTAGAATACGATAAACAATTTTCCTTCACTTCCTTTAAGGAGGTCAGCACCTTCAGGATTCAGAAATGTATCACATATTGTTTCTTTGTTGTTGTTTTTTTTAATGGCAAGATAGATAGAAAGTTAGAATAATAAAAAAAGAAAGTGGAATAATAAAAAAAAAGCCTGAATATATCTGAATTCACCATAAATATAAATCGTCATTATACGGTGCAATGTTTAACTATAATAAAAGAAACTAACAAATATATAAATAAAAAATAACCATATATAATAGAAATAATATAATAAACAACCACATTTAAAATGAATGAATGAATAATAAAATAAATAAATACATTAATTAATTAACTTAACCCCAGACTCTACATCTGTCCCAACCTGCAAAAGAGAGAAAGGCTTTGATATCAGATCTCCTACAAGAACCATTTTAAATGCTGCATCAGATAAAATTGCAAAGGAATCCTTAAAACAGAGCAGTACTATATATGTATCGATGTGCCTTATGACAGAACTGAATTAAGGAGTCAATTAGTTGACAGTATCTGGCAGGTATCTGCTCTCCTAGGCCCAAAGGACAGAGATCATTAAATTTGTCTTTGAATTCTTAAGACCCATGGGCCTGTGATAGGATTTGACAGCACGACATTGACTCGTCAGGTTTACTACCCTGCTGTAGGTGGCGCTTTAACACACCGAACGGCGTTCAAGCTTCCAACCATCCCGCACAAGAAGAAGGCGGCTTCGTTTGGTGTCTGTGCCCTCTAGTGGACTTTGTGTGAATCGCATGCTTTGTAAAACGCGCATGCGTGAAAGATTATAAACACTCTACGGAATGTTTTGTTCCTGGAGGTCTTATGGTAATTTTACACAATAAATTTGCAAGGAAATCTCAGTTCGGATAAAGTGGACGTCTTATAAAGGTTATCTTACTAGTCTTTATTGTAAACGTGGGTTTTGTTTCTTGTAAAAAAAAATATTTTGGTGTTTGCTTGGAAGATGGATAGCTAACTAGCTAACTGCACTGCTAACTCTAGAAGGCTGGTTGGTTATGGTTTATACATACTTGTTGGCTTTCTTGGCTGCTCTGAGGATTTGTTTAATTGAAATTAATATATAGAAGTATAAAGTGTGTTAATTGATCATCTAAAGGCAATGCATGAGGGCGAACAACTGTAACAGAGTACAGGAAGAGCAGCATGCTAACAACCATGATATGCTAAGTGGTGAGGTTTGGAGTTACCTTTAGTGTTTTACGTCACTATAAAACAATAATAAAACGTTTAAAATATAAATATTTATATTCAGCTAAAGATTCCTGAAAGTAAATGTGACGTTATCTTAGGTATTCCTGCTGCTTTCGCTGAATTAAATGTTAAAATGGTAAAATACACATTAAAACGTTATTGTTAGATATATTTAAATAGGCAGATCATTAAAATGCACTAATTTGCATATTTTGTTTTATTGTAGTGACCAACATTTTTATAAGATATATATATACACACACACACATACACACACACATATATATATATTAACCAACCCGAAACATGCTGTTTATTAAACACAGATCATGATCAGTTTTGAAAGGATTTACAGAAATGGCAGTTGGTTTTTCTTCTTTTTTCTCGTCAGTATTGTAGCTGTGAGGCTGTGAGGTTGCCAACAAGAGCCACAGAGCAGTTCTAGACATTTGTTGTACATCATAAGCCTCCATCATGTCTGTGCTTTCCCCAGGAGCTGTATGCGCACTCGGAGAGCGTCTAAACCCGCTGAAGTTTGAACGGGACCGGGACGTTACAGGGCAGACCCGTCACTAATGAAGGGGTGAGTTTCACTACCTGAACCACACGTACCCATTTTCCACCAACAGGGAACCGGTTCTGTTCACGCACTAGATTTTGAACTGTTGGAGCATTTCAACCAAAAATAAATTGGTTTGGAACCAGAAAAGTTGGTTCCTAGCTGGAACCAAAAGGACAGCTGGTTTTTCCAGTGATGACATCATGGGGCGTGTCAGCAGTCTGCAGGTGAAGCTGAGCACAGCACTAGAGAACGCTATAGAAAAGGATAAATCGGAGAAATATCTGCAATGACGGAATAAAAGCTTGCCGGTAATCAATTCAACCCGTCGTCTTGCTACTACTGTTGAATTCTCATTGATGTTAATGTTTCTGCACAAAGCTGGTGGTTGGTTAGTTAACAGGCACCAAGGTTCAAAGAACCCTGAGCGGAACTAGTTCGAGAACCGGCTCTCTGTTGGAGGAAAAGGAATAACATGGTAGACTGTGTTCGAAAAGGTCTCTTACTCACACAGAGCAACTCTATGGTTTAACCCGGAGAGCCAAAAATAAGAATGCGTGATATGCAAAGAACGGCAAAAGTCCGAATATTTCTGCTGCGAAATGCAACGGAAGAGTCACCTTTCAGTGCGTGTTCGTACATGCATTCTTGTACACTACGATATCTCTATCTGCCAAGACATGGCCGATCTGTCTGTCAAGATAGTCTTAGATGTATGGTAGGTTAAAAATCAGGTAGGTTTGTTTTCCTCAATACTGACTTTCCATGTATTCAAAAGGAGCTTTAAAGTCTGTTAGCTGCTGGTTCTGATCAGACCACATACAGGTGCCCTGTTAGGGTTTTGGCTTGACCCTGTACTTGGTTGTGCTTTCTCCCCGCCTCTCTTATGAACCCATAGACATCACCGGACGCTGGGTTTCTGTGCTGCTGATGCTCGACCAGGCCTTTACTGCAGCTGATTTCAGTTCTTGCTTGCTCTTGGTGTCGTTTGCCTTCAGCAAGAGAAATGCATGCCCAAAACGGATTCCGATCAGATGAGCGACTTGGCTATTGACTTCGACACGGACGCACCAACATCTTGGAGGCTGTTCATCATCTGGCTGTGAAGAGGTTTCTCTTCAACAGGGAAAGAATTTTTCTGCCATCAACTGATTTGCGTTCCTTACTGTTCTGGGCGTCGTGGTGATTCTGAGCTCTCCGGTGCTTTCTTTCTTTTTAAAAATGTTCCAAATAAGAAACGCGGCCACGCCTCATGTCTGTACTGTCTCTCTGAAGGGTTTGTTTGATTTGCCAGCAGGATGATGGATTGCTTCACTGGCAGTGACGGCTCTTTGGACTTCATGTTGAGATCCAACAGCTGGAGATTTCAAAATGCACTTGAAAGCAACTCTTCTCTGCTTACTTGGCCATGCAACCGCTGAGCAGTCAGTTGTTATATAAAAAGTTCTTCTACATTTTACTTGATTCAGATGTAAACACTCATTAATTCAGCTCCAATATACCGTGGTAGAAAGCAACAATAACTTCGCCGATGTCCATATATTTATGGACCTGATGATATAAATCTCTTGGCGCTTTTGGCATGCGCACTCTGCTGTTGAGCTGCGCTCCCGCGTTCTGCTCGGTCATCAGAATACAGACAGCGCATTGCAGTACGAGTGTTTCATGGGCACTTGGGTACATCCCTTGTACACTACCTCCCTCCGTGGATTCTGGGATTAGTAGCGAGCTCCGAGTCCTGCTTATTTACTCTATATAATCTGTTTACACAAACCTGCTCTGCATCAAACTAATGTTGACGCTCAGGTCGATCAATTCTGCAGGATGAGTCACGTGACGTTACGGTTCCGCTGGGCAAAAACAACACGGTGCTGCGAAGCTAGTGCCTCATATTACAGTACACATTATGCAGCAAACAAGCTTTTAACTTTCAGCGTGTCATTACTTTTTAAAAATGACGTCACCTACGAACACTCACTGTCCACTTTAATAGGAACACCTGTACTTGCTCTTTTATGCAGTTATCCAATCAGCTTGGATACAGCAACTCGTATAATCACTCTTTACTACCATGGTGAGCAGAAAAGCATCTCAACATGAACAACACCTCAAACTTTAAAGTGGATGAGCTACAAAAGCAGAAGACTGGTCAGCCAAGAAGAATCTGAGGTTATCACAAGCACAGACTCCAAACTGGACAGCTGAAGACAGGGAAAAAAAACCAGGTGATTTTTATTTATTTATTTATTTATTTATTTATTTATTTTTAAATCTTCAGCTATCCAGTTTGGATCAGTTTGTGCCCATAGATTCTTGTCCTGCGAGTTATTACATCCAAGCGCTTGACCTGTATCTGCGTGAGGTTTTGCATTGTGTTGCTTGCCAAATAATTGGCAGATTAGATAGGAGTATGAACGTGCAAGTGTACAGCTGTTCCTAATAAAGTGAGCGGCGAGTGTATTACAGGTTCTATAGGCAGATTTATTTATTTATTTTTTTATAGTTCTAATTCTTGGATATGGATCAGATATAAAGTTCGCTAAGCCAGAAACCTTATTGCATTTTGTAGGTGATTTAAATTAGTTTAAAAAATAATAAATTAGAAGCGGATGGTCATTGCTTGATAAGCCGTGGTGTACCAGTTCGTTATAAATCCAGTACATAAAGGAGCACATTAGTGTGTTCAGTCTGCTGGGTTCCAGGTTAATTTCTGGACAAGACAAATCCCCTAACATGCAGGTCACCAACCTAAGAGTAGGTTTGCGCTTCATGTTTTGAAATACATAAGTGTACTTCACATTCACCTGACTATGGATATTTTACTCACGTGGCTTCTAAATCCAAAATTTCAATGGAATAATTTGACATCTGTTAGATGGTGCGGTCTAAAATGAGTAGATTAAACATACTAAAAATAGAACTTAGTAATTTTGTCTTTGCAGTACTGGAGCTTCGACACAAGGGTCAAGAAGGCAGGGCACTATGAACACTGTCCCGCTGAAACACCGTGTACTTTTGTAGCATTATAAACTTTATAAACACATTGCGCTGCCTTCCGCCACAGATACCATGAGGCAGCGTGTCCTCTTTTCATGATCTGAATGATTACTCAAAGCCTTGCTATGTGCGCCGACACTTTCTTCCACAGAACTGTAATGAGACCAGGAGGAGTGGTTTCATGTGCAATCACATTCTGCACTTAAATGTTTGCGTAACTGCCCCACTTTTTCATTGGTATTGCGTAATTTGCGAAAAAGGTTTCCGATTTCAGGGAAACCTGGAGCATACAAATGACAACAACAACAAAAAGAGTATTGTGTAGTTGATAGTGCACTAACCATCTCAGAAGTCCCCGTTTATTTTTCTGTGATATAATCCAGGAAGAAAAAGGAAAAACTTTTGGTCAAGTAAATCCAAGCAAATTTAACTGTGACCTAAAACAACGCAGTCAAAATCGGCACCGTGACGGGTGAGGTTTCAGGGGTCCTTTGAAACAAACATCGTTCAATCTAGGTGTAAAAGCATTCTAACACACCTGACCCAGGTAATTAAGGTGTTAAGTGGCGTTTGAGGCAGGTGTGGAGCTGAGCTGCAGATCCTCAGGAGTGGGATTTGGCATTCTTGCTTGATTTGCTGTTTCTGTTCTGCAGCTTGAGGGGTTTTTTTTGTTTTTGTTTTTAGGATTTGTGTTTCTAATAGAATCGTGTTGTGATCATCGGAGTCCCTAATTGTGTCTGTGATTTCACATGTTTGTGAGTTTAAGTGGCAAGAGAAATGCAGCACTTTAATCTCATCCATCAACAAAAGTGCACCAGCTGTTGCTATGGGTGTGGGTAAGTTCACCACAGGCTAGCTGCACGTAGTGCTGAAGAGGAACTAGGTTCTTTATCAGGACTGAGGTGGCAATGATGTTCTGTAGGTCTGATTCTCATATTTTACACATCACCTGTGTGTGTGTGTGTGTGTGTGTGTGTGAGAATGGGGGGAGCGAGAGAGCAATGCCGTGAACAAAGACACTTGCATTCATGCTCACACTCTGAAAGTAAACCAGTCCATATTAATATCTTGTGAGTCCAGTTTTTGAAGTTTGTATTGTTTTACATTACTTTTAGGTTTTCTGGTTGATTGTTATGAATGTTCATGCTTCCATTGTACCTGTTGCAGATATGTAATTGTTCATCAGTACAATTAAATTCAGGTGATCTTTACTGGTCATTGTGTAAGATCAGTTTTGAGGATCTATGTATATTAGTTTTGGTTACTAATTCTGTCCTTTTTATTTACACACCATAATAAACCAGACCATGAATCATGTCTCTTTTCTCTACAGGCAACAGAAAAGCCCTGATCCACAGGTGGATGTGCCGATCATGGAGGAAGGTATGCCATTTAAAAGAAAACTACATTTCCCTCATCTTTAGGTCTGACTTGCACCCTAAGCTACACAAAAAGGCACACCGCCTTTTTTAAAGCTTCTTGTATGCAAACGTGCCACATTCAGGTGGAAGACTTGCTGTACCTGACTGGCTGGTTTGGTGACTCTAACCCACTCTGTGTGTTTTTGTGAAAGGTGCTATGGCTACAGCTGTCGATCCGTCCGCTATTACGACAATACAGTCAGCGGCCACGTTTTCTGCTCAACAGCCAATAAAGTATGTTTTCAAAACGGAGGGAAATACCGGGCAGGTATGGTATTAAACTAAGCACAAGTTAAGCACTGTTTTGTCTTTACTCTTCAATCTAATTGACAGTCAGTATGCTCTTAATACTGACTTTAGCTTAGGTTGGCTTGTTCAGTTTTTCAGCACTGAGCTGTGCTGTTTGAGAGGTAATCCATGCTTCACAGAGGTTAACCTCTTGACCTCTGTGCTGCAGGTGACGTATCGAGTGATACATGTAGCTGAAGGGCAGATGGAGGCTCAGGCAGATGGAACTGCAGCGGTTAGTGTTGTGACTGGCTTCCCTGCAGGGACTCAGGCTGGGACGCCCCCTGTAACACGGGTAACTGGATCTCTTCCTGTTGTCTCATTATTACTGGGTGATTAGAACCGCATATTGTTACTGTGTGACTGGCATTAGAACAGCTGCCTTATTACTAGATGTACAACACTTTGTTAGGTTGATTGGCCTAGAACCCTGTTATTTTTTTTTATACTGGGTGATGGCTGGGCCTTAGCACCATGCTGCCTCATTATTTGCATCATTGTTGCTGCACGAATGCCCAGCCTCTGTCATTATTGACACACATCCCCATTGTTGTTGTTGTTTTTTTTTTTAATGACCTTTACTAATATCCTCATCGTTAGAGAGATTGCCCTTAGAATGACATTGTTTCGATATTACTGGACAAAGAGCCATGATATTCCTTAACAGTTGGACCTAGAACCTTGTTGTCTAATTATTACTGGATGATTGGCATTAGAAACCGCATTGCCTCATTAATATTGATCAATTGGCTTTAGAGCTACATTGTCTCTTACTGGAAGATTGGCCTTAGAACCATGTTGTCTCATTATTACTAGAGAGTTGGCCCTCGATTTCAGCAAAAACCTAAATTTAAGAACCCAAATATAATAATAATAATAATACAATGCATAAGAGTTTCTTGTTGAACGCTGATGAGGTAAAAATGACAGCTGTGAAAAGTGATGGGAGTTTGTAATGGATGAGCGAGAGGGGAACACCGTTAATATTGCTACACCCTAAACCATGCACTCTTATACTAATTAGTAAATCATTGTAGAACTGCATCTGTGGTAATATGTAAACCATTTCAACACTGAGAAGGTGGTTGCTAAATGATTAGCTGGCTAACTGAGATCACGAAGCTCTGGATACATGGTGTAGTACCACACAATCTGTGTGAGTGTTTGGTCCTGTGATTGCACACTCCAAAATATTTGCATAACATTGCATACTTGATGGAAACATAGAGACCTGTATGTTGTTTTTTTTTACTAGCGAAGTGTTTGCATGGGAACATAATTATCGTGTGTGCAGGCTGTGTACTCTCAGGCTGAGGGTCTGGAGACAGAGGCCACTGAAGGCCATTACTACTATCCATCCACTCTCAGTGACACCGCCCCAGCAACCATAGTAACCAATGTCCATGCAGCTGATTCGCTGCTCACACAACCTGCTTCTGCAGGTAAGTAAGAGGTGTTTGCATGCTGAAGTCATGGCTCTGCCTCTGATTTGCTTACGGTTGTTTGTTAGAGGTTTGGAGCTGTGCTCAGATCTGGAAAGGAAAAGGCTGATGCAGCAAAAGGAATATAATGTACAATACCTGAATACATTTTCATGTGCATCACAATATTTCGAGTAGTACAGTAGAGCTGGCTTATTTCATATTCAGAAGTTGTGGATATGAACTGGTATATAATGAACATGATTGGCTAGCAGAAATTGAGCTGCTTGCTAATATGCATAAACATGATTGTTTTCAATTGAAACTTTTCTTAATTTGTCTCAATCTGCTATATCGTGAACTATTGATCTAGTTCTAGATGTGTGGCTCTGCTACTGAAGTGTGCATAACTTTATTTTCCTTCCTTCTGTCCTGAGGCCAACTCTATGTGATGATGTCACCCCAGGAAGTGTTGGGTGCAACCAATCAGAGGTACATATCTTCACTGACTTTGATGTATGACCTCTAATATAGGTATGCATGTTCCTTTATGGTTTAATTTCACCAAAAATGTATTCTCCTCTCAATTCAACAGTAAGGCAGAGACGCCTTGCACTTCACGAGATGACAAGAGGAGAGCGCAGCACAACGAAGGTAACGGAGCACTCGGGGTAGAATTACGTAGAAACTGCACCGTTGTAGCGGATGTGTGTTAGAGGCTCATTTGAACAGGATTCTCTGATTTACAACCCTTCAGCCTCCAGATACATATCAGCTTAACCTTAGAGTCTGAACAGTTTCCCTGGCTACATATACATTCCTTCATCATGGCGTCCGTGAATACGGCTTCACCATTCTGCCTTTAGAGGCTTCACAGAAATATGGAAACTCTTGTTTTAAACAAACATGTACAATGCACATGCACTGATTTGCTCTTAGCACTTGGTCAAATTTCAGTTGCACTTGTAAGGCCTTGTCTACTTTTTAAAGGTTTACAAAGGAACAACAGGGATGCAGACTGACTGTTCATTTCGTGTGTTTTTGAAACTGGTGTGTGTGAGACAGGTGCTGTGGAGGTTTTGCTGGTCTAGTGTACCCAGCTAGCCTTAGTGGCTAACGAATCAGTGCTGGTAGCATGACATTTCAGTGTTTCTAGCATCTTATGGAGTTTGCAACTCTGATCATGTTCCCAGGAGGTAACTTAAGAAGAAAAGATAACTTGCAGTGGAAAATGTAACGCGTTATACTTCAGGAGTATGCCATGAAACATACTGAGCCTTTTCACTCACTAGTAGCTGGTGTGAGGAAAAGGGGGGATGTGAAATATGATTTTATTTTTAATATTAACTTTAGTTATTCATTTATACCCTGCCCATGGATCAATAGTGATGTGCTTTTAAAATACTAAAATGTTCAGAGGTGGTTTATTTTGATGGAACCCTTTGGTACATTATTAAATTAAATATTTTTTCCGAAGATATTTTAAAAATGGCTTTTCGACATAAATATACCTTGTTAATATTGACCTGTGATTTTAATGTTTTTCCTTTTCCCTAGTCGAACGTAGACGCAGGGACAAAATAAACAACTGGATTGTCCAGCTGTCCAAGACGATCCCTGATTGCACTTTGGATTCAGCCAAAACTAGCCAAGTGAGTCTAATCTCTACAGTCACCAGAGAGAGATTCTGTGGAAAGAGGAGTCTGATGATGTGCAGCGTAACTAGTCATTCTGTGTGCTTTTTCTCTTCTCCTAACTCCATCGTTTTACAGAGTAAAGGTGGGATCCTGTCAAAAGCCTGTGACTACATTCAGGAGTTGCGCCAAAGCAATGCTCGATTATCAGAGGAGCTGGAAACTCTAGAGAGACTCAGGCTGGACAACCAGCTCCTCAGACAAGAGGTGACGAGCTCCTGCTTTACCACTTTAAAAGGATTCACTGCTTGATTGGAGCCCATTTTAAACTCTATTTGACCGTTTTAGTTATGTTTTGTGTGATGGGAAAGCAGTATGCACTCACACGGACCGATCCAAAAAGGTTGAGGGGAGAAAACCTTTCTGGACTTAAGATATTAGAATTTAATTACATGTGGTCCTGTGCATTTGGGTCATGTTTCATGTAGATTTGTGAACAGTGTGTAGGTGTGTGTGTGTGTGTCAGGGAACGACTTCATATTAAGAATTGGGATTTAATAAATTCCTTTCCTCTCAGTCCTGCTTCCACTTCGGCTTTTGCGTCACAATATGGGCAATTCAAACATGCAGTGTAAACAAGTAACAATATTTTTTAAAGATGTAGAGTGTATACCTCACCTTTAGAGCAAGTTTTTTTTCAACACCTGTTTTTTTCCTTCCTAATTTTGACTTTTGCATATTTTATATATCTATGACATGCACAGGTTGAAGACTGGAAATCTAAGAATCAGATGCTTAGAAGCCAGCTAAGGCATCATGGTATAGTCGCTGCGTCGAGCATGGACCCTCAGTGAAGCCCTGCACGTCCTGAAACGCATCTCATCCCACCACAGGCTTATAAAGAATTAAGCTTAAGCAGCCCTGCCCTTCGCATTCTTTAAAGTGCATTCTTTAAAGATTGTATGACAGAATGTCTTTGGACTTGATAGAGTTTAATTGCCTTATGGCTGATGATGATGAGTAAGGCTATGAATTATATAGAAGATAACTGATTTTAGATAAGTTTGTGAAAGCGCCATGTTCAGTGTGTGCTCCTCATAGTAAATGATTGATGGACAGGTTACCCACGGATTTCTGAACTGCACTAAAATACGTTGTTTTTCTTGAGTAAGATCAGCAGTGTCTAAATAAATCGTTTCTTTTTATGTCCTACTGCATAGTAGATTAGTTTGAAAACATTTTATGACTTCTGAATCCAAATCGAAAGCAAAAGCATTTGTGCTAATGAACTGGTCTGAGTTACGGGAGTTAGAGATGTCTGTCAGCTTGAACAGGTTCTGTACATTGGTGGTTATTGAGGTATTTGAAACTTTTGTACTGGGAAACAGGGTAAAATTTCCTTCTGAAATAATGGATCGCGCACATTATAATCCCTTCCCGAGTCAGGAAAATATGCTCTGAAATCTTTTGGTGATAAATTATTCCATACGACTCAGTCACTATAATTAAATTTAATCTTTGTATATATTTTGGCAACATACTGTACATTGCCATATTTAGTTAACTTAGGCTTGTGATAAGAAAAAAAATCCAGGGATTTGTGCATCTCAAACTCTGTCTCCCAAATAATTTTCAGTAACACCAATGTTATTTGTACCACATTTCTTAGGTTTGTATTAAATTAAAAGAAATAAAATGTAACAGTTTTGTAATAAAATACTATTCAACCTATAGAGGACTTTCTTACTTGCAGCACTTCTTCTCTAGGATGCACATTGGTTTACATAGAATCAGAATTATTTTCATCAGGTATGCATACATTCCTTCATTCAGATTAGAGCTTTGAACATGGCTTGAATGCGCTGAGGAGACACTTGCCCATTCAAGGCTTTCCAAATATCCGGTCTTCCTTAGCCATGCTGGGAAATTCCTGTTTCACACAAACATGTAGTCACTGATTAGCTCTAATCAGTTGGTTGGATTCCAATTGCACTTCTAGGACATTGTCCATACCAATTTCTTTCACGTATGCAGAAAACCTGATCTACAACGGTTAGCTGGCTCATGCTGTATGTTTTTAGCATTGAAATTCTTTCAGATCTGTAATGAGGTCTTGCATTCAAAAGGTTTTCAATGGAACAACAGGAATGCAGACTGGCAAATTTGCTGTTCTGAGTGTTCATTTTGTATGATGAAGCCTGGAGTCCTCAGGTGGAAGGCTGCCATTTTTGTACCATTTATAGGTCGATGGTGGATACATGCTTATTGAAAAAGGTGATAAAAACATTCTGGCTTGTGGCTGATGCAGGGATTCAACTTATGGGTGCTCGCTGAGGAACTGCATCATCAAATAACCATAATGATGGGGTCAGCAGGTATACAATGGTGCTTGAAAGTTTGTGAAACCTTTAGGATTTTATATATTTCTGCATAAATATGACCTAAAACATCAGATTTTCACACAAGTCCTAAAACTAGATAAAGAGAACCCAATCAAATAAATGAGGCAAAAACGCTATACTTGGTCATTTAGTTATTGTGGAAAATAATCCAATATTACATATCAGTGATTGGAAAAAGCATGTTAACCTCTAGGATTAGCGGCTAATTGAGTCCAGTGTTTCAATCAATGGGATGACAATCAGGTGTTGAATGGGAGCCCTTTTTTATTCAAAGAACAGGCATCTATCAAAGTCTGATCTTCACAATATGCTTGTGGATGTTTAATAATGGTGCAAACAAAGGGGATTTTTGAGGACCTCAGAAAAAAAGGAGTTGTTTATCTGGCTGAAAAATGTTGCAAAACCATCTGTTAATGAGTTTGGCAGTCTTCATCCACTCTACACTCAAACAGTTAGAGGAAATTCAAGACCATTTTTATCCTCTCCAGGAGTGGTTGACCAACAAAGATTAGTCCAAGAGCAAGCTGTGTAATAGTTTGTGAGGTCCCAAAAGAACCCAGGGTAACTTCTTACCAAATAAAAGCCTCTTTCACATTGGCTAATGTTAATGTTCATGAGTCCACCATCAGGAGGACACTGAACAACAATGGTGTGCGTGGCAGTGTTGCAAGGAGAAAACCTCTGCTCTCTAAAAGGAACATTGCTGACTGTGGAGAAAGGAAAACACTGCATTCCAGTATAAAAACCTTATCCCATCTGTGAAACATGGATGTGGGAGTATCATGATTTGGGCCTGTTTTGCTGCATATGGGGCAGGACTGCTTGCCATCATTGATGGAACAATGAATGGACCACAAATGGACTACAGATTGCCTGTAAAAAGGAAAATAACTTGTATAAATACTATAAAATAGAATGATAAAGGCAGAAAGCAAGTACAAAAACTACAGGAATGAGTTAACAAATATAACGAGGAATTACAAGAAGGAATATTATAATAAAATATTAGAGAAAAGCAAAAATGACATCAAGGACATACTGTATGCAGTGTATTAAATGGAATCTGAAATGGATCAAATACAAATTACCTCAGTATTTTATTGATAAGGATAAGACTTACAGCAATATGAATGATGCGGTTAATGGATTTATCCATTTTCGTAAGTGTAGGACCAATTCTGAAATCATTGCTCCACAGCCAAAGGAACAGGGGGCTTTTGATAATTATGAGGATAGAAATCTAATCTCAATTTTTCTGAGAGCTGTAAATGAAAAGGACATTATTGCTATTGTTAGCAAGTGTAGGAATAAAAGGTCCACTGAAGATGACAAAATTGATATGATCTTAGTCATGAAAGTCATTGGTGATGGGTAATGTAAACCCTTTGACTTATATTTGTAATTTGTCCTTCAAATGGGTACATTTCCATGTAAAATGAAAATTGCTAAACTTAGCCCATTATATAAAGCAGGGGAAAGACCTTACTAATTACAGGCCTGTATCTTTACTTTCACAGTTTTCAGAGATATTGGAAAAGCTATTCATTGACAGGTTAGATAATTTTCTTGAGACACATACCTTGTTGACTGATTCAGAACAAACAGATCAACATCTATGGCACTAATAGAGTTAATAGAAGAAATAGTTAGTTGTATTGACAAAAAAGAAGTATGCATTGGGAGTATTTACTGATCTAAAAAAACAAAAAGCATTTGATGCCATAAATCATGAACTGTTGCTCAATAAAATGGAAAAGTATGGTATCGGAGAGGTTGCACTGAATTGGTTGAAAAGCTATATACAAAACAGACAACAATTTGTACAAATAGGTGATTATAAATCAATAAATATGGATATTACTTGTGGAGTCCCTCAGGGGTCAGTTTTAGGTCAAATATTTTTTATTTTGTATATAAATGATATAAGAAAGATATCAAGAATAGAGAAATTTATTTTCTTTATGGATGACTAATATCTGGGGGTTAAAATGGGTGAAATTTGCAGCAGTTTTTGGGGTGGTCACATCAAAAATTAAAGAATTAAAACAATGGTTTGATTAAAAAAAAAGAAGAAGTTATAATTAAACTTTTGAACAAAACCAAGCTTATGTTGTTTGGAAATCATGAGACAAACACTCAAGTCCAAGTGAGCATAGATAATATTAATATAGAAAGAGTATATGAACATAAATTTCTGGGTGTGATATTAGATCACAAAATCAGCTGGAAACCTTTTATAACATGTGTGCGAGCAAAGTTTGCAAGGAGCGTTGCAGTTCTGGGAAAAGCACATTCTGAGTCATAAAGTGCTGTACATGCTATATTCCTCACTGGTATTACTGTATCTAAATTATTGTGTAGCTTTGTGGGGTAACATACAAAAGCACTATACAACTATTATGCATACTACAAAAAAGAGCCATAAGAATAGTAAACAAGTAGGATTTCATGAACAGGTGGTTTTTACAGACCCATGCTTTAAAACTTTATGATATGGTGGAATTTAAGACTGTAGAGATAATGTTCAAAGCTAAAAAATAATCTACTTCCTGGCAATATTAAAAAAAAATGTGTCTATACAGAGATAAAAGGAAAAAGAATGCTGTGTTCTTAAGAGAATGTGTATTTCAATTTGTGTGGTAACTTTGTGGAATAGTCTTGATGTAGAGCTCAAACAGAGTAAGCATATCAAAAGGTTTAAGAGGAAGTACAAAGAAATAATTTGTTTCTCTCGTGAAGATGACACTCACTGATTATGATGGTGATGATCGCTGTGTTGGGATATACCTGATGGGCACTTGGACATTGTCTATGCATTCATTATGAGGAGGATCATTACAGTAAAGGGTGTGTATGATGGACACTGGGGGATGGTTGGACAAGACATGAACATCGAATACAATCATTAAGTGGAGATAAGGTATAGGACTAGATAAGCGATTATGTCTTCTCTCTACTCCTTTTCGGATACGTAATATCTATTCTATTTTGTTATTAATTGCGAATTTGATGTTAATGTTTATCGTTTATTTTCTACATTTCGAGTGATATTTTCTTTAACATGTTCAACCTAACTAAACTAAAACTGAATTCTGTATTATACCAGCGAATTATAAAGGAAAATGTCACGGCATCAAGAGAAACTGGCTCATGCGGCAAAACGATGACCTTAAGCACACAAGATGTTCTAACAAAGATTAGTTAAAGAAGAGTAACCTTAATGTTTTGGAATGGCCAAGTTAAAGTCCTTTGTGTGGTTTGAACAAAATGGGAGACTGACAGCAAATGCAACTTTTCTGTTTATCGTACTTGATATTCAGAACCTAACAGAATTATGGCCCTGAAAATGCTCAAGTATGGGGAAAAAAGTAATAAGGAAAGGTGTTTCCTATCTATCTTTCATATGAGTATGTTCCCTAATGTACACATATATTAGTTTTGCTCCATGTTAAAAAGCTCACACATAAGTACTACTGCTATTAGTAATTTTTAGCCTTTTGGAAATGGAACGTCTAAAGCAAGACGGCAAGGTTTATCTTCATCTAGCTTATAGTGAGCTGTACACAAATCAGATCTTTACTCTGTTCAGTCTTGTTGCTAATAAAATAACTGAAGCAAAGTTTAGTCCAACTCCTCCCATATACATATTACCTAACTTGAACAGGCTTTCAAGCATGTGACTAAATTGTCTAGCAGAGTGTATCTTACCCTTGCTAATGCTAATGCTTTTTGGTGTTTTGGTGAACTCAAACAAAACACAAACAAGTTGAGATAATTTTCCTTTTCAGCTGTTTCCTTCAGTCAAGAAAACTCCAATTTATAGGCACTCAAAGTACACTTTCTGAGGCACAGTTTAAGTATACACCTATGCTAAAAAGAAGTACTTTTTCATTTTCTATGACCATGCCTTTCAGTCCAAGGTGATGTTTAGTCAGTTTCAAAAAAAGCTGACCTGTAACCACTGTATGAGTCACATAAATTATTGGTTGGCAGACAACGCCACACACCAGTAAATGCTGTTTTGCTTATGAATCATTAAGCCTGTGAGACAGACACACAGTTTGTAAACTACAGGCAGAAATTAAAGAAGTAAAGGAAACTAAAAGTAGCAGAAACTGATGCCCATACACGATAAGGACTGATACAATCTTCCTGCTTCGCGGTGACGTGTAGTCTCACTACGTCACGAACTGGGCGTGTCCTACTGCAACACCTCAGCCGGAGCCCAGGTGAAGCAGCGAGTTTCACACGGAAGGGCGTTTACTTCACTTCGCTCATTAAACGACCTCCTGTGGCTCTTTTTAGCGTCTAAACTTCGAAAAAGGATACAGATTTCTTAAGTGAAACGTCTTTATCAACTTTTTCTCCCTGAAAGATAGCTGTTTGAAACGGAATATTGTGTTTATCCGCCATGTTCTTCGTGTTTGTACTTCTCTGCTGGCAAGCAACAGGTAAGAAAGTTTCAATTCCCAAAAAAAAAAAAAATAAGAAACAATTGAAACACTAAGTTTCAACACAAAAAGAGAAACTACTGTGTTGGACATGGTTTAGTTTCATTTCTCCTTACTAGAAAGCGTACAAATAGCGCAGTGTTTTTTTTATTTATTTGTTTATCCTGCGTAATATTAACCAACTAATTAGATTGTCATGTTACAGCAAATGATAAATCACGCTTATTTATAGCATAATTACATATACTGATTATTATATCTTAATATCTATATATTTAAACATGGTGTGCGTCCTGGAACTGCTCCATAGCGCACTTGGTGGTAGATATAATGTGCAATTGTAAACATTTATGATTTTATGATAATTGTATAAATTATTCTGGAGCAAAAAAAAAAGTATGTATTTACAGTTAAACATAGCTTTAAATAATTTTAACTTTTAAATGTATTTTAGACTCGTTCGGCAGGTGTTTCCGACCCAAGTGCTCGAGTTACACCTGTACGTCCCAAATGGCTCCCTCCTCCCTCAGTATGCGCACTACATTGGGCTTGATGTTGTGCCGCTTGCACCCCACGTAGTGGTCACTAGGCTGTGATTTGTGATCGAGCCCTGCAGTTTCGCCTCACAGCCTGTATTTCCACCCATCCCCCCCTCGAAACCGGCTCTCTGGCAGTGCGCAAACAAGGAAGTGCTTTAGCAAAGACGAGCTAAACCAGAAGAGTCGAGTTACTTAACAATAATAAATAAATAAACAAACAAGTAGGCTAATTTATTAATTAAATATTACCACTGTAGGCTGATATTAATGCATACTGATATGTGAACAACGACTCTGTTGAATTGCATCAGTGACATGATTTAAACCTACATTAAATACCAGTGAAGGGATATATTTTTTTTGAGACAAGAATCAGATTAAAATGGCAAACATGTAGATTTTCTATGATATTGGTCTAATATCATTTATATGGAGCCCATTTTAGTGAACGATAATAAGATCGTGACTTATCTTATTTCTCCTTTTTTATCTTATTGTATCTGGCAAGAATTGAACATGTGATGATTTTACAACTTAATCATGTTTGCTAGCTAGATCACTTCCTGAGAGGCTTCCATGGGCATTTAACTCTGTCCTAGATTACTTTAGTAGATCTTGTAGAAAGCGAGCATACAACCTTTTGCTTCCCAGTCAGCCTTTTAAAATAAAACCATAATGTGAGAAGTCAAATTCCTCGTTTGCGTTTCTATTCAAAGCAAAATCTAAAAGAGCAAACACATGACATCCATTGTTAAATCAGTTCGCTTTTTGTTTGTGTAGGACTTTTAACAATAGACAGTGTCGCAAAACAGCTTTATACGCAAATCCAAATGTGGAACAAGTAAAAACTCCCTATGGAAGCTTAAGAGGAACCAGACTCAAAAGGGAACCCATCGTCTAAGACTCGAGACCCTAGGACTATACATCATTACAGTGGCTCCAGTGGAGGTTCAGTGTGAGCCTATGGTTAATAAGAGTCCTGGGATGAGCACAAGACAGTATTTATGATTACAGCAGCAGTTCATGAGTATAAGTATATTTTGTTAGTCTGTAAGGGGATAAACTGACTCTTATTCTGTTTCATGTGTATGTGTACGTCAGGATTGAGGAATGTAGACTGCATACTTACAGTTAGTGTTGGATATTACTTTCCAATGTACCATTGGAACCACAATGGTACCAATATGTACCATTCTTACATATCAGTAGTTTATTTTGTGTTTATAGCCTCTTTTTCAAGGTTCAAGGTCAAACATCACTGTTTGATTTATATTACCTTTCCTGTATGACGTAAGCCGACCGGCGAAGCCGGTCACGAGTAAAGCAAACACGCGCGCGCACACACACTGTGGTCAAATTTGTTGAACCTGTTGCCTTTGGAAATGGCCTCAGGATAAACAGAAATGAATCATAATACTGACTCATCACAAGCGACTTATTCTGTTTTTGGTGGCTAGACATGTACAGAAATGTGCAGTGGTGTAATTTATTTATTAATAATTAATTTATTATTTACACCAATTATTAAATAAATTGGTGATATGCTGCTTTTTTTTCTCTCTTTTTGTTGCTGTAAATCATAAGTACACACTCACTGGCCTCCTCACGTAACAATATTTACCCACAAACAGAAACGAGAGGTAGCAAAGTACAGCGACTTAAAAGTGCTGTGTGATTAGGGAGCTCTTCTGCAGAGCACGATGGCCTCGTAATGTCGCAAGATTAAAGATAAATCTACCAGCGTGGAGTTAACCTTATCGAAGTACAGACTGTGTACCTAAAAGAGCTGTAATAGTGAGCGCCAGCTCTGAAGTCTGATCTGTGTCAACAGGGTCAAACACGTTCAAGACTTTTATCTGTATTCTAAAAAACAGAGAAAAGAGATCTGATGTATTGTATTGTGACACACTAGATATAATTGGGGAGATTATCTTGAGATTCTCGAAGACCATGACGGTGGGAACTATAGCTGTGGGTCTGCAGTTTTTTAAAAAAAATATATAAATATTGTTACTGTGTAAGTAAAGTAGATCTGTACCGTCAGGGTCAGTTGAAATATTTGTGTAAGACTTCACGTTCCCTCGTGGCAAATATTTTGAGAACACCTGCTCCACATGATGTCATCTCATAAGCCAGCTTTCATTTCCTGGAAACGGGCTGCTCGTGCCTCCTGCGTGCTTTGCTCCTGATTGGGAGGGAGCAAGATTTTGTAGCACTCGAGAGAATTCTGAGCTCAAGCAGAAATAAAAAAAGCGGGATGTACGTATGTATGAGGCCAGCTCTCTGTTTCTTTCCAAACCGCTTGTTCAAGGGCTGTCTGACTTTAATTTTTAAAGCAATTGTGCATAAATTATTCATTCGATTTCCCGGCGAGTTCACCCACAGAGCCCATGCAGTCTACACCACTGGAACAGAGATGTTCATTCGGCTTTTCTTAAATTAACGGCATCAGTACAGTTGAAGAGAATTCACATTTCAGTCCTTGTTAAGTCTTCATTCGTAAGGCAGTTCCAGACATCCATGATGCGGAAATGTCCTACATAATGCTACATTCTCCACAATAATATACAGTGATTTATATCCCACATAACACCTTTTTAAACTTTCTTTTCTTTTCTTTTTTTTTTTTTTTAATTTTTACTTATTTATAATAACATTTACAAAAGACATACAAACTGTCTCACTCATGCTAAGGTTACGCAGGCAACGAGACATGATGCAACGTTTTTTGAGAATATGATCTTGAGTTCCTAAAGCAAAGCTGAAAGTCGTAACTGTACTGGAAGATGAATGTCATGTAAAGAGAAGTTCAAGATGGTGGATTTTGACACCCTGTTTCTGGATTTCATGTATCTGAAATAATTGGATTGTGATCAAAATCGATGTTTTCTCTTTATTGTTTTTTGAACCTGACAGCGCTTTACATCAATGCAAAGTGCAGCTCTACTGCTAGCTGAAGTTTACTTTGCCTGTGGCAGTTTAAAAAGAGAGTTTAACAGTATAACATTAACTACATGTGTCTTTCTCAGGCCTGCATGCCTTTTCTGCCAGCACGACTACACCAAACGTTATGGTCCAAGAGAACAGCGGTATGTATGTCTATTTCTTCCTCACCTTCATTTTCAGCTGGTGGGCCCTATTTATTTTTTTTTTTTTTCTTTTCTTTTTTTCTTTCTTCATCGGTTTTAAGCTTCACGTCTCTGTTCTGGATCATTGAGCAGCTCAGGATTAGGGGCATGTTCAAGCCTTCAAGTCAGCTCTTTAGATGTCGTATATGTCCCTTTTGTGTTCTGTTTAGACTATGCAGGTTGAAAGTACTGGTATACTGAAGAGTACAATTGTGAACGATTAAAAAGAAACCTTGTGTCCTTTGTGTAACTGGAGGCATTTGCTTCTGAGCAGGTTTCAGACACAGAAACACTTGTATTTAGCATTGTTTAGAATAAATACCAGAATTAACTGTGAACTCTTTGTCTGCTCAGGAGCTGATTTGAAATGTGATTACTCGGCTGATTTTGGGGCATCACCTCGAGTGGAATGGAAGTTCATGGATGCAAAAGGCACACAGTCCTTCATCTACTTCGATGGCCAGATTACAAGTATGAAAGTTAGAACCCATTAATCCATTTACTTTCTACAGATGAAAGTTGTTTTATGAAGATTATGATTTGTTGTTGTCTTCAGATTCTTATCAAGGACTGATGACGCAGTACCAAGGTGGCCTGAGGATTGCAAAAGCCACCAGACAAAACACTGGTGATTATTCCTGTGAAGTATCTGGGAACACGGGCTACGCAGAAGTTATGATTAAACTAACAGTGCTTGGTAAGTTCCTCTTCCTTTAGTCAGAAAATCAACTAATAAATGAATCATTTTTAATTAATAGAATCCAAAAAAAGAGGTGAAGTGCCTGAAGTCAGTCAGAAGCGCGGCCAAAAGATTGCTCACTGCTGGATGTCCAAGAGGCTTTTACACAGAAATAACTGACCGCAAGTTTTCTGCAAGTGAAAGAGTTGGTCCGTTTTCACACCTAGCCTGAATTCGCGAGTGTGTACATGTTTCAGGGAGCCATTAGCATGACGGATTTGTTTTCACCACAATAAATTCTTTTTAACTGCAGATCAGCTGTCGATTTTTCAGTTCACTTTAAAGCAACAGCAAGTGCAGTGTGTTATTCTGGAAAACGTTACCACGTCAGCAGTTGACTTACTTACTACTGCACAGTGGCATAAAACGCATTAATGAATGTCTTTTTGATCATTTCTACTATCATTTAATGTTGTCTCATGTCCTGCTCCCTCACCAGCGTCCCCTCTCTCAATTCAATTCAAAGAGCTTTATTAGCATGACCATAAACATGTACAGTATTGCTAAAGCATTGAAATGAGACAGTT
>JAQMYM010005693.1:0-30392 GCA_030014255.1 Parauchenoglanis ngamensis | reverse complement strand
CACTTGCTGATGTAGCTGGTCACTGATGATGTGTACTCCTCCAAGTTGGTGGTGTCGCCTTCGGTTGCAGCCTCCCTGAACATATGCCAGTGAGTGTGCTCAAAACAGTCCTGAAGAGCAGAGATTGCTCCTGCTGGCCGGGTTCTCACTTGCTTCAGAACCGGTTTGGTGCGTCTGACGTGTGGCCTGTATGCTGGCATTAGCATAACAGTGATGTGGTCTGAGTAGCCAAGGTGGGGGCGGAGCTCCACACGGTACGTGCCGGGAATGTTTGTGTAAACAAGATCCAGCGCATTTGCCCCTCTCGTTGCAAAGTCCACATGCTGATGGAATTTCGGGAGAACTGACTTGAGATTTGCATGGTTGAAATCTCCGGCGACAATAAACAGTCCATCGGGGTGTGCATTCTGCAGATCGCCAATTTCCCTGTACAGCTCACAGAGCGTATCCTTATGTAATGCACATATTCAAATAGTGTCATTTGTGATTTACCCAAAAACATGTAACTTCTGGGAAGACCGTTATGTGACCTAAATCATGTGTTACTTCATAACAGCTACTAATCAAATACAATGTTGGACCCAAGTCCGTCCTTGTGCATCTGACTGTGTCAATCATATACCTGAGAACCACCAGGTATAACTGCATGTACATTATGTGTGGTTTTAATGGATACCTAATTCATGTAATCTGGAATTTTTGAAAGCTCATCTCCATTTTAAATTTTCATCTCATCACTGAAAAAGTAGTAGATTTACTTAACATCTTGATTTTCAAAGATTAAATCTCCTCAACCTCCAGTCTTCCTCATGGTACTGAGAACTTTCCTCATAATTTGAGTTGACGAAACAAAATTCTAAACTTCACCAGTGATGGATTTTTTTTTCATTAGTACAGACACACTGGCAGAAAATTTCAACAGATGCAGTAAACCATCAAGTGGTGCACTCGCCTACAATCTCATTACCTCACTCATAAATTAAAAATTCTTAATGTGGGCTCTTTGTTTAATTTTTCTAATCATTAAAAATACATGTATATTGAATTGCCCTCAAAATATATGCATTTTTAAGAGGTGGGTGGGGGGCTGGAGAGTGCTCCTGGGTGTGGATATTTGCTCTACTGTTTATTTCATTGTCACAAATCGCACTGTTTACGGAATATTGACCGCCATCTGAATGGTTTATTTGATATATGGTCGCCGAAGTCGCTCCAAATTGGGCTGCTAGGCATTACTACTAATGCCCAGGCCACACCAGCTGCATTGTGTGTGTGTGTGTGTGTGTGTGTGTGTGACATCTACATTGCTGAACTGCTGCAGCTCGTATGTATGTGCTTGTGCACACAGTTCTGTTAACTTGACAAGATTATATAAATTATAGGCTACGCTAGACTTGTGCTTTGACTAAATAGTACATAAGTAGTCTCCACATGCAATTGTTAAAATGGTTAAAAAAAAATCAGAAATGAATGGTCTGAAAATCAAGAGGTTCCTTGACTGTCTCTCACACACCCACACACAAAACGCAATTGGTGTAGCTCAGAGGCACAGACCTGGTTATTAGCTGCAGATTAGAAGTCGACATCCCTCCCAGCCGCATTAAGCAGCCCTGACGCTTGCACACAGAGGTGGCACAAAAATAAACGCATTGTTGCATGCCAATGAGGGAGCTAGTCATGAAAGAGTGAGTGGAGTTTCATGGAGCTTCATATCAAGTGTGTGCATGCTTGCCAAGGTGTGGCGGATTTTGACAAAAATTTTTGGAAAATTTTTAAAATTTGGCACAACAAAATTTTCATCCCACTGGCATGGTTACTGCACAACCTACTCGCAACAACTGCGCATCACTGAGTGTCACTGCTTGCCATTGCATGGGAATTTTTGATAATGTAAACAACTGTAGAAAGCAATGGAACATATTGGCACATATCCATTGAGCATAATTTCCGCATGGCACGCAGTGGCAAATAATGGCTTGGCAAAAGTAGTGCCATCATTTCAGTCTATATATTGTCTATACTCATGTCTTCTGGTGAACCAGTCTCCACTCCTTGGCTTCTTTTATCTGCCTGGGACATGTTCTTCTCTCCTTCTACTCTCCTCCTCTTCTAATTTCCTGTGATGGTCCACGATAATGCCGGCAGTTGAGTGACCGCCGTAGCATTCCAAGGCGTGGGCTGTTGAACCCCAAATTCCTACAGGATGACTCCACACATGCGTAAATATGGCATGTCAATGAGTGATCATTCCTGCCACTGAGTGCACAGATGTGCCCAGGCGTGAGATCGTTGAAGCCTTTGTCTTTTCAGTTCAGGGGGTTCACCTCCTTTGGCAATCATGCACAGCTAGCTGACTGGTCACCCCAACAGAAGAAGGAGGGGGAGGGGTTATGATACTGTACACTGCACACGTCCTGAGGGATTCATTTCTGTCTTTGACAAGTCATAAAAAATAGCTCAAACTGCAGAAACGGTATGACAAAAAATTTTAAGTTTTTTGAAACCTGACTTTTTCCAAACGGTGGTATACCTTTAAATCAGCACATGCCCACTTAGCACCAATCTCTGGACATCTGATGGAAGTCCTGCAAGTAAGTGCAGTTTAACTGCACAGTAGCTGAACAAAAATTTTTCTATTAAAGAAGGCACTTTACAAAATAAAAGCTCCAGATCACACGAGTGCGGAGTGCTCTTATGTTTAAAATGTTTGAAATGTGGAAAATATCCACAGAGAAAGTCCATATTGCATGGTGTAACAGAGCATGTAATTTCCATTTATTGTTTAATGAAAACTAAAATTAAAAATAATCAACATGTCCATATCAAACATTAATTAAATAATAATTCACTTCAATTACATGACAAACTATTATGACATTTCCCCCAACACAAGGGTGGCCAAATAACTAAACTGGGTAGTAGAAACATGCAGATTTCATATCCAGGCTATTAGGGTTTTATTTTTAGTCGCCTGGCAAAAACACTGATGAAACACTAAAGGTACATTAAATATAAAGTCAACTTCAAATTATCATACAACTCTCATTCAAAATTCAAACTTAGAAGAGGATAATGATCATATTACTAATATGTTACTCTTATTAATGAACTTAACTAGCTAGCCATATATTTCTTTCATTACATTAGCTACTACATTTTAGCCAAGTCAGTTAGGTTTATGGGCAACCAAAACATCAGGACAGGGCAAGTCCATCAAAATATTTACTTGTAGGCTGGGTATTAAATTTAGTCCAAACTGGATACAAGTAAAAGGTTGAATAGAGAAAGGTAAAATTTCAGTAACACATAATACTGCAAGTGGTATGAACAAATGACAGATCCCAATATGTATAGCTCACACTTTGCACCTAACTGAACAATACTTGAAGAATCTATGCCAAGGAACAATGAAGCTAATCCACTGGCTTTTGGCTGTCCATCAACTTATTATAAAAATTTATGCTGATCTTTCCTTTGCCACCCTTATTTATACATCATAACAATACATTTGAGCCTCCCATGAGTATTGATAAAATAACAAAAAATTTGCATCTGACCAAAAGGAATTCTTCTTTAATGATACAAGTAGTGTAGTCTATATTTTTGAGATATGTATATAATGGCACAGAAAGCCAAAATATAAGATTAGAAATTATTTTTACCTGAAATACACTCACCAGCTGAGGCAAAATTCTCTCAACATGCTCCAAATCCACACCAACAGAGTCCTCATTTTCTGCCTGTTTTACTGCTCTGCGTGTTGCTTCTGAAATGGATTTTTTTACATGTTAAGGAAAAACATCTCTATTTGAGGCTATGATTTTTGACCATCTAAAAAACCTAGTGTAATATTAACCTCATATAAACTAAAAACCAAGCCAGCTTTATACCGTATGATTTCCGACCACTCTCTAGTCAATTATTACAATGTGAAACCATTTCATGCTTTCCAGTGGGAAAGCTACAAGCCAGAACATAGTAATTTTCTTTAATCATAGGTCTTCATAACTTCATAGTATAATTTGAAATAAAGAAGACATCACACAGTATAGAATTGTATATTAGTAAAGTATTGGTATAGAATTCTACCAATATTTTATTGAAATTATTTTGTACAGTGTGATAAGTTATAATAGTAAAAGACTAAAGGACTTGCACTAGGAATTCAATTCCTTTCCTCTAATCCCCGTCTCTCAACTTCATATGATCTGTAAAATCTGACAACCAAATTATAAGAGTAGATACATCAAAGCATCAAAATTGTAAGAAAGATTAGAGTAAAATATCTTTCTACAGCAGAATTATACTTCTCTAAGAATATTATGCAAGAACTGATTGCACTTTTTGAAAAAAAATGACTTTTTTTTAAAAATCACAGTTGAATGAGTGAGAGCTAGTTATTCTTATTACTTATTTAAAATATGCTTATTTCATATACGGTTTTCTCTTGATTACCATGAAGTTTGATAAATCTGACACAAAAGTACAACATACAAAGTATTTTTGTTTCAAAACAATGTACTATGACAATTTAAAAACATAGCACATCAGCCTGTAATTAGAGACAGCATTTTCATTTACTGGCACTTTTTTCCACATCCAAAAGGTCATTTGTTAACTTGCTCCTGCAAGTTGGTTTTTTGGTTCTGAGAGGGACCTCTGACCCAATCAAAGGTCAGCATGCAGCATTTATGAGGGAAGATGCACACTCAAAAAATAATCTAAATAATTGCAGAACTTCAGAAAACTTCTATGAACTGCCATTTCTGTTGCAGTTGGTAATAGGTAGGGAATGTCATTCTTGATCATGGCAGCTTGACTTTTTGTGTATAGACCATTTAATAATCAACAGACAATGTATATTGCTTTAAGGGGCTGGCTCTCCCTTCCCAGAGTCCTCTACTAAGTAGAGCTGTCATTTTCGAAAATCGCCACCATCAAAAATCAACCCACAACAGATCTCGCTGTATATGAAATAAGCAGAATGTGCAGTCAGTTATTGCTTAAAGAAAACCATAAACAACTATTCAATGTTCATACAACCCCAATTCCAAAAAAAAGTTGGGATGTTGTGCAAATTGTAAATAAAAATAGAATGCAATGATGTGGAAATCTAGCAGATAGATATATGCCATGATTTGGGATCTATGTTAGCACAAGAAACTAAAATACATGAAAGCCATTTTTTAACCCTACCCTAGTTTCTTTTCTTTGCTCTCTTTGCCCTAACTGGAATACTGGCAATTTTCGTGGTTTTTAGAGGTATGTTTTGTTACCATGTATGACCAATTAGGAGCGTGTCTGAATGCAAATGACCCCAAACGTGCACGAGCATGGCGATTTAGAATGTGTGGGATTTATCAGCACTGGTATGAATACGATCAGTGTGCACATGTTTGATAATTTTGTTGATTTTATTTGTACTTATACACATTCTAAATTTTATTCATGAGACAGAATTTTAAACTTTTTCTATGAAAAATTGATAAATGTGGGCTCAGGAGTTTCTAGAGAAGGAGGATGTGAACGTCCTATCATGGCCTGCATCCCCTGACTGTAATCCCATAGAGCACAGCTGGGATCATATAGACTCTGCAATACATAGAAGGGATCCTAGTCTAACTTGCTTGCCTTAGCTTCGAGAAGCACTGGTTGAGGAATGGCAAAATATATGCCTGAGGGATCTAAACAAGCTGGAGGATAGCATACCTCAATGCATCACTGCAGTACTCAAGTCATATGGCAGCTACACAAAATACTGAATGTCCTAAAGAACTGTAACATGTTCATTTCAATAGAAATGTGATTAAATGTTTGACAGTATTTGTCTAATCCAAATAGTCAGAACCGCTCAACTAAGTAAAGAGAAATATAAAACAGTCCATCATTCCTTTCAGACATGAAATAAAGAAAACCATTGAATAAGAAGGTGTCCAAATGTTTGACTGGTACTGAATTCTAGCTGTCTACATCAGTAATCATTTTGTCAAAGTCCAAATATTACTGTGAGTTACACCTTATACCTTTATAGGTATCTATACATGTAGTATATAGGTTTAAATAGGTATCTGTCAACTTAAAAAGGCAAGTGACTGCCTTTCACTCCAATTCGACAAGTCAGTGAATGTCAATGACCTTGATAAAGCACAGCTGGGCTTTATTATTATAATGGTATTTGATGAGAAGGCATCTGAAAAGAAGCTTCTAGAAGTTTTACCTTTAAAATAACACATAAGGGGAGAGGATATATTATATACATTCTAAAATTTGACAAAACTCAATTACCAAGGTCTTATCTTGTATCCAATACTACTGATGACACATGAAGTGGTGGTTTGTCAAATGCAGGGAGGACAAAGCACTCATCATTGTATACTCCACCAGCAGGCACTATGCTCAAAATTGTTAAACATGTCAACAAAAACTACAAAGGCTACTGCCTACTTGATTTGAGCCCAGCTGGAAAACAAACTGTGGCTCTTGGATTTAGCATTTATGACTGATTTAACCATGATGAATGAGCTAAATTTAGAGCTACAGGGCAATGACATGTGTAGTAGACAGTCAGCACCATGAATACTTTCAAACTGGCATTACTGTCTTCCAAGTTGCAGCATCATGACTTAGAACTGATAGAACTTCCAAATCATGTCATTGTAAAAACTGTAAAAGCAGGAGATTGAGCAAATTCAGAATTCAGTGTGTTTCAGAGTTTGAGCAGCGCTTTCAAGATTTTGGTTTGCTTGAGCCAAAACCAATATTCCTGTGTTTTCCATTTAAAGGTACAGCTAAACAGGTGTGCTGACTTCAAAACTTACACTGTTGTTTCACATGGAGGCTTTTTATTGGAAGATAAAATTTTATCAGGGCTAAAATTTTGTCACATACATGACCACATTTGTTTGGATCAACTTACAAATGAGAATCAGCCTTTTCCCCTCACATCAAAATAATTAAGTACCAATATTGGTCCACCCTCACTAGTGATCACTTGGGAGCCAAGTTGAGAATTGCCATCAGCTGCTAATGTCCAGACTACACAAACCTGGCTGACAAACATACAGTGCAAATCATCAAAACATGGTTGGTGTGACTTTATTTTTATTTTTTGCTTTTCAATGCTGACGTCAATATAGGCTACTGAAAAACATTTTTTTAATAAATAAATAAATCTAATTTTAAAAAGTGAGGCCAACCTTTTGAAAGGTACAAAAGGGAAAGGGACAACAGTATTGGGACACGCCACTTAATTAATGAATTCAGGTGTTTCAATCAGACCCATTGCCACAGGTGTGTAAAATCAAGCACCCAACCATGCAGTCTCCATTTACAAACATTTGTGAAACAAAATGGGTCGTTCTGAAGAACTCGGTGCCAAATGTGGTACTGTGACAGGATGCCACCTTTGCAAAAACGGTTCATCTTATTTCGTCGATGGTTTCATCCCTGCTGGATATTCCACCGTCAACTGTAAGTGATATTATTGCCAAGTAGAAACATTTAGGAACAACAGCAATTCAGCCATGAGGCAGAAGACCTCGTAAAGTCACAGAGCGGGGTCAACGACTACTAAGGTCCACGGTGCAGAAAGGTTGCCAATGTTCTGCTGATTCCATAGATGAAGAGTTCCACTGGCATTAATGTAAGCACAAATACTGTGACAAAAAAAGAGACGGCCAACTTGGAGTATGTAAATATTTGACCCATTGAAATTCTGATATACAGAATTAAATCTGTTTCCATCATTTTAAAATTACCTCTGCTATGAACATAGCAGATATCCTAATTGACTTAACACAGGACATTTATGGAAGTGTGAAAAACTGAGATTGACGTAAACTTTTGGCCTCAACTCTATGATATTTTAATTATTTAGACATTCATTCAGAACACATTATGAGTTTTTAATTCAGGGATGTACAATCAATTTTTAAATGGTAGCATTTCAGTCAGCACAAATGTAATGTACATACAAAATTAAGATTTGTCTGCAGTGTCTCCTCATATATCAGGACTGACCAGAGCACGCTTAGCAGTACATAGTTAATGTTTGTCGTTTGTTTCTCTTGCTGATTTAGAAAGTATGTGATGGCAATGCAATCTTTGGCATCCGTGCCAGTGACTAATTTTCATCACAAAAAAACAAAAAAAAAACCTGGCATACTGTAAAGCCCTGTATTTCTGAAAATTCTTAAAGTTTAACTCAAAAAACTCAAGTTATTCAGAAATAGATATCAAAATCATCTGCTTTGAAAAACTTGTTTCAGTAATGACAGAATTGAACACTTGCTAAATGTATAGCTCATAAATTAACATAAAGCATTTAGTAAAAATACAAATTTTTTTTTTTTTTTTTTTAAATAAACAATCCGCTTTTATTTTCGGTAAAATGCTTTTGGTCACAGTAATGACATTTTACCCAAGCAGTATCTTGAGAATGTTTAAAGTTTAGAAATATGGAAATATATATATTTTTAAAAAGATTCCATAACTCACTATTTTCCTACATAACTGTTTATGCTCCAAAGCTAAAAGTATCAAATAAATAGCTTTAAAATTGATATAAAATCTAATTTACTAGGAATTAATTACCATTTCGTGATAATTAGCTTAAGTAGTTTGTTTGATTAGATGAGAACAATTACGCAAACTTGATTTATAGGCGTAAACATTTAGCAATAATGGCAAATTAAGGTGGGTTACATTTTCTATCTCTAAGGAGAAACCAAAACCGACTTACCGATAACGAAAATTCTGAGCATCTCAGCCATGAGACTGACGGTATCGCTGCTAGCTGGGTATAAAAACAGAGGTAGAACGAGCTTATTCTCAATGTCACAGCCTAGCGACCTCAATTAACTAATTTACCATGTTATGAAATTGGCTTTCAAAACAACCATACCTTTGCTTTTGTCGTCCTTGAAGAACAGCATCAAAAGTTTGCTGACGGTTTCCTAAAAATACAATATGTTCATTAAAAGTTTCATTCAGTTATCCAGCTAAGCGATTACTAATTAATTTAAGGGTCTAATCACTAATTGGTCACTACGCTGACCAAAATAATTTAACACCTTCGTGAACTATTAAATGCCTTCAAACTATCGCTTAAAAATTATACCTTTTTGAAAATTACTTCGCGCTCTTGACCAGCCATTGTGATTCGCTAATATGCAACCCGAATCGCAACACTCACGCGCAACAATCTTGCGCATGCGCGCACATTATGCTTTACGACGGTACGTTTGCTGTGTTCGAAACCGAAGGTTGCTAAGGGATTTCTATGGTTGCTACCTTGTTGCCAACTTGCCGTAATATACTGGTATCTGTCGCGCTGTCTTCTTCTTCTTCTTCGTCTGTTGTTGCACGGCAGGCTGGACGCTTTAACTGCGTATTGCTGCCTTTCACCGTCGGTTGTTGGAATTACAGCTCAGTCATATACGTTCGTATATTCCCGTGGATTTTCGAAACTGTGACTTGACTTTGCACGAATGGGTCTTGCCATAAAATCGTTCCTATGGAAAATGTGGTCATGCCAGATTCACCTAAATTAATGTATAGTTGTTTCCTCTCCCGGGTGTTTGCCTGCAGTGTAAGAGGATATGCTTGACTGTTTCCACAACCCCGCATTCTATGCACTTCCCGTTATGTTTCTCTAATAGCATTGAGATGCTTTCAAGCCCACAGTGTCCCAACCTCAGTCTAATTAGTTTAACCCCCACCTCCCTATTCCCAAAGTTCTTTTTTTTTTTTTTTACACCCCTAACATTTGGCTGAATTTTGTAAAGGTGCCTTCCTTTCCTCATTTCCTCCCACGTTCTTTTCCATGTTTTACCCACCCATCCTGCCACACCGCTTCTCCTCTCCATTCTGTTCAAGGGCACATTCACATCAACACACTCTTTATTGAGTGCTGCTTTTGCTGCCTGATCTGCCCACTTGTTTCCTTCTATTCCTACATGGGCAGGAACCCCAATTCACATCCACGTTTACTTAGCCTATATAGAACCATAAAAATTTCTCAGATCACATTGGATTTGGTCCTCGTGCATCCCCCCACCACAGCCTGCAGAGCAGCAGCGGAGTCCGAGCACACTACTAGCCTACTCATTCTGGTCTCTTCAATCCATTCCAATGCCCATAATAATCCCATCACTTCTGCTGTAAACAGCGAAATTGAGTCATTCAATCGCTTGCTCTGGCATATCTGTAGTGAGGGGATGCACATGCCAAATCCAACTCTGGCTTGTATAGGGACTCTGGAACCAGCTGTATAAATCTGTAAGTGGGAGCCCCAATGTTGCTGTAGTTGCCTTTCCACCAGTCCTTTAAAGTTTATTCCATCAGTTATTCTCTCCATGATTAAGTCTACCTTGGCCCCTGGAAAAAGCCAGGGAAGCACTGCTGTCCAGCAAATGGGGGCTCCCACCAACATCCCATTGATTCCCATTTCCCTTTCATGTTTTTCAATTTTGTTAATAAATGTAATTTCTCTTTTAACTCTGTTAACCTCACTAAATTCCCAGTGTTCCTCTAGAATATCCTTAGTGGGAAAACCTGTGTCATGTCCTCTCAATTTATATCTATAATTCACCATGATTTTGATTCTTCGTAGACTCAGCGGGGCCTCCCTCATTTCAACCAACAGAGCTGGGATTGGAGTAATCCGAAAGGCCCCGCATCACAACCTGAGTGCCTTCGCCTGTATCACGTCTAGTTTATTCAACATGGTTGAAGCTGCTGAGCTGGAAACAATGCATCCATAATCAAGCACTGATCTAATCATTGCTATATACAGTATATCATATGCAGTGTCTCTCTATCAGCACCCCAAGTGAATCCTGCTATACATCTCATTAAATTAATAACTTTACCACATTTTATCGTCTTCTCAATGTGAGCTTTCCATGTCTGTCTTTCATCAAACCACACTCCCAGAAATGTAAAAAGTGGCACTCACACTATTGGTTCAGAGTATAATTGCAGCATCAGATTTACTTTCCTCTTTCGCCCGACCATCATATATTTAGTTTTTTCTACTGATATCTTAAATCCCATTTATTAGCCCACCCTTCTACTTTGATCAAGGCGTCCTGGATCTTCTTTATTACATATGTTATGTTGCGCCCTCGCTTCCATATTGCTCCATCATCAAATAAGGACAAGCCATACCCCTGCCCTATACTTTCAAATATATCATTTATCATAATATTAAACAATACAGGGCTAATAACTCCCCATGCGGAGTCCCATTCACAATATACTTCACCTCAGACAGAGATTGATCAACCCTTAGCTGAAAGGCCAAGAAAATCTGAGATCCATCTAAACATCCTACCTCTCAAGCCAGCAGTATATAATTTATACAATAATCCTTCCCTCCTCAATGTGTCCTAGGCTTTTTCGATGTCTAGAAGCTGCTACTGCTTCTTTATTCACTAAAGCCTTCTTTACTTCCAGATCCAACATTAAAATAGAGTCCATAGTTGATCGCCCTAGTCTAAACCCTCTCTGGTAATTGGCAAAAAAAAACTTTCTTCTCTAGAAAATACGTCAAACGATTGGTAACCATTCTTTCCATAATCTTACATATGACCGCTGTTGATGCTATTGGCCTATATGATCCTGGTTTTGATGCCACCTTCCCTGGCTTTAGTTTTGGAATCATCACAGCGTGCTTCCATTCAGCTGGAATTCTCCCCTCTGCCCATATCGCATTCATTAAGGATTTTAGCTCATTTGAAGCAACTTCCCCCATATTTTTAAAAAGATTGCATCCCAACCCATCCTTGCCTGGGGCAGTATTACGCCCCCACTCTACAGCCTGTTTTAATTCCTCCATAGAGAAATAGACATTTATTGGATCTGTGTTGTCTTCACTAAATATCGTGCTACTCAGATTGCTTCCCCTCTGAATATTTGAATTATGTATAGTCTGGAAGGTTTGTATGAACATTTTAGATTTATCCTCCTCACTAACATGCTTCAGTTCCATTTTCTATTAGCACAGGCAGTGCCCGAGATCTGTAACCCCCTGCCATTCCATGCACTACTGCCCAAATTTTAGTAATAGGCATTTCAGGTTGTAATGTCTCTCAATTTAGGCCAGCTGTCTTTTTTAGTCCTTTTAATAACTCTCCGAGCTTTTGCTCTTAGTCTTTTATACTCAGTTGTGTACATTTCTAATGGATACTTCCTCAGCTTCCTGAATGCTCAGTTTCTAGCTGCAATAGCTTCAGTGCAGGCCTTTTCCCACCAAGGTACCATCTTTTTCTTTTTGGGTGGCTTTTTAACAGGGATATTACTCCTAGCTGCACAATAAATTGCTCTACATAAGGCAGCGCGCCACTGTTCTATGTTGTCATTGTCAACCATATCAGGGATATATTCCGAGCATTTATTTTGAAATTGTTCCCAATCGGCTTTGTTAAAATCAAGTTGTTCCGGACCTCCGCTTTCCTACCTTTTTGGAACCCTACAGAAATGACATATTATGGGATAAGGATCGCTTCCCATTGAGCTCTGATCCAAAACTTCCCATGACCCAGTACTTGGTAATTCAGCTGAGCTTATCATTAGATCAACACATGTCTCTGTGCCACTACCTATCTGAAATCTTGGTCTGCCATCATTTATAATAGTCAATCCATACTTCTCCATGTAATTTTCCATAACGGTTCCATTATTATCTTTAATTTTGCTTCCCCATAGTGGGTTGTGTGAGAAATCTTACATTTTCCATAAGTCCATCTAACATTGTTTCATCTAATTTGAGGCATGGGTTGTATACATTAACTATTGTGGTCCTATCTCTGTCACACCATATCTCTATCGCTATGCATTCCATGCTTGTGTGTTATTGTCACTCCCCTATTTTGTAAGCTGCCTAGAAATCCCATAATGCAGTAGAAAGCACACTTGCGACGAGCATATTGGCAAGCCGTGGACTCATCACAACACCATCTTGGATGGCTGATTCGTGAACTGATGTAACATTGGATTATACAAGTTATTGTAATTGACTGGCTAATAAAATGCGTATATCAGAGGACTTCATTGTATGACCTTGAACACTTGTACAGTACACTTACTTTGATACCTACACTTTCTGATTTGGCAGATTGTAAATTTGTTTGTTTTTTTGTGAATTTGTTTTGGAACTGGTAACAGGTAGTAAATTTGTTTTAGCATTTGTAATATTAATTTCTAAAACATAAATTTGACTTTGCCCTTCTCAGCCACCATATGGAATTGATGCAAATGTGGATTATGTAGTTTATTAGGAATACCAGGCAAAAAAAATCCAAAACATGATTAAAAAATGTGGTCAAGAAACAGACAAAAAGTCGGGTGATTGTCAAACAACAATGCTCGGGCAAAATCCAAACTTGTGAAACTGAGAAAAACCAAGTAAAAATGGCTGGCAATATCTATCCACACTGAGGATGTACAATCAGGCCTATAAGTATTTGGACAGTGACACAAGGAGCAATGAGGATAAAGATCTCTATAATCCAGCTCATAGTTGTAAGGAAAAAAGGAGAATTCTCTGTAAGAAAGACCCAAGATAAAATACATGATAGTCTGACCTGTCATGATATCCAGTTTAATTTAGTTTAGCAAACGATGGTTTATTTTTTTTTTTAATAGTTTTCACAGAACTTTTGACAATCATGTCTGAAATGTACAGAGTGATGCTCTACATAAAACTAGATTTTATGACGGGAATGAACTGTCAGCTAAGGTCTATGTGAGCCTTAAATAATTGAACAAAAAATTTCAACTGATATATGGGCAGTTAAAACTGAGATACACTGCCTGACCAAAAAAAAAGTATCCAGTATCTTTTTTCAGTTTTTAATAATGCGTTGGACAGTTCTTAACCCAATTTGAGTACTTTCAGCAATCTCCTTAGATGTTTTCTTTGATTGATGCATGCCAATAATTTGACCCTTCTGAATCAGATTAACATCTTTTCCAGGACCACAGGATGTGTCTTCCGACATGGTTGTTTAAGAAATGAGAAGCTACTCACTGCATCAGTTAGGGTTAAATAACTTGTTGCCAGCTGAAACATAATCATCCATGCAGTAATTATCCAATGAGAGGCTCTTACCTATTTGCTTTGTTATATCCAGGTGGTGACCTTTTTTTTGGACAGGCAGTGTATATCAAGGTCAGGCCTTTCTCGCTCATACAAATTTCTCCTCTTCAACATCAGAAGGATCCATCCATTTCTTTCCAAACAGGCCACTCAGGTACTTTTTCAGTCCCTTGTCATCTCGAGACTAGACTACTGTAACGCACTCCTAGCACGTCTGCCTCTGAGCACCATTTGACCTCTACAACTGATCCAGAATGCAGTTGCATGACTCATTTTCAACCTTCCCCTCAAAAGCACCCTCCTACCTCAAAGCACTTATCATACCCCGCACCGCACCATGCTCCCCCTAATCCTCCAGTGGTTCCACTATCTCTGAAGGTACAAGGAAGACATGTATCTAAACTCTTCTCTGTTTTGCAACTAGGTGGTGGAATGAACTTCCCCTAGATGTCCAAAGAGTCACTGAGTGTCTTTAAATGATGACTAAAGGCCTACCTCTTTCGGAAGTACTTGGACTAGCACTTTATTTATTCTTCACTTTAAAAACTCTGTTGGCAAGTAATACAGAAAGGGGTTTTGCTTTTTTGTTTTTTTTTATTAATGTGATGGTATTCTTATCCCAGGTCCTAGTAAACCAGTATCAGAATATATTTGCTGATAGAAACTTCAAAGCACTTATGCAAGTTGCTCTGGATAAGGGTGTCTGCCAAATGCCGTAAATCTAAATGTAAGTTTAACATTACTGTTTCCAAACCAAAAACTCCAAGACAGCTTAAGTACTGAATGAGTGAGAACTATGTGTTATCTTCATTCTTCCAAGTGATTGAAAGTAGTAATCTGGCTCTCAGGGTGAGGTGGCTTGAGCACCCCAACTCCACCCTGATATCTCTTATATTTCCTCTATTTAAAAAAATGACAAAGTGATGGTACTTAAAAAAGTGAAATTTCTAATAAAACCAGTAAAGAGAAGGAAGAGCTGTTGATTCTAAAGTTGGAAATTAAAAAACCAATTCATTATGACCTCCTCCTGATTATTTTTTTCCTAATATTCAACTGCCAAGTCTGAATCAAGCCTCAGATTCTTGTTCTTAGCTGAAAGGAGTGTTCTCTGCTCTTGTAGCTCATCCACCTCAAGTTTTGATGTATTGTGCATTCTGAGATGCTTTTCTGCTCACCACAGTTGTGAAGAGTAATTATTCGAGTTTATAGATCCTTTCTGGCAGATGTAACCCATCTGGCTATTTACCTCTGACCTCTCTTTTCAACAAAGGGTTTCTACCCAGAGAACTGTCGCTCTCTCAGTGTTTTTTTTATTTTTCTCACCATTCTATGTAAACTCTAGAGACTGTTGTGTGTGTGTGTGTCTGAAGATCAGCAATTTCTGAAATACTTAAGCCAGCTCAAACCAGGTAAAGTTAGTAAAGTTATTTCAGATTCTGTGTTAAAAACAAAACAAAAAAAATATGTTGGAGATGACAGGGATTTTACACGAAATGGAGTAGGCTAAGAAATGATAACTTGAAAACTTAAAAAAAAAAAAAAAAAAAAAAGCAATAGGTTTTTTTATCATCAATGTTTTATGTAATATGAGCAAACAGTTTGCTAATGTTTGTTTGTTCAGTTTATTATTATTATTATTATTATTATGTAAGTGTAGGTTTCACAGCAGGAATGTGGGGGAATGATGCATACAGAGTGCCAGTAAGTACTCAAGTGGGTGTACATCAGGCCTTGGTGGATTTAGGCAGGGTTCAGACCTTAATCTACCAAAGCCTGATTCAAGCTGAGGATTTGGAAAGGTGTTGGGGGGTGAAGATGGGTATTTTCACAGGGATGGGCACATAGTATCTCCTATGTTGCCTCCCACAATCATGTATAAGGGACAAAAACATAGTCTGAAAGTGGCAGTTAGTCTCCACTTTTCCTACCGAGTAATTTCGGACATAGGTTGGCCAGAGTGTATAGAATTACCCACAAATTTAGACCTGGACTGTTCCCAGCTGGTAGCACAGTGTAAGGTCTGCACTGACCTGGTTGTCAAGTCACTTCCGTTTACATTGCCTGACCATGACCACATGGGGGTGAGTGGCAAGTCAGTTGTCCTGCTAGTAGTCCATACACAGAAGGACAGCTAAGCAGCTGGCAAGAAAAACAAGATAAACAAAACAAGTGAAGCCTGTTCTTCAAGATAGCTTATCCCAGAAAACTAACACACAGAGAAGAAACAACAGAGAGGCCTCTAACAGGAGAGAAAACTAGTAACAAAAAATTGGAGGGAACAAAATTAAACATTCTAAATTGTATTGGTAGAAAATGAATTTCAGGAACAAAATTTTGATCTTGCAATCAGTGTCTGCTATTGCCAAGCATTGTATTCTTGTGTGTTTTCTCTGGTTTTGATTCTGGTTTTGCCCTCTGGTTTATTGTTCCCATTGCACCCATTCACACGCTACAGAGGAACATGGTCCAAACACTGACTCCACCACATGAAGGATGCTAATGCATGGATCATTTGTTATTAAATGGCTGTAACGCCAGCTAAGTAGTTGATAATATTCGGTAGTTTAACCAGTAATTATTATTTAATAGCCATATTTAGCTAGTAGTTCTGCATGAGAAATGTATGACTTAGTATTTACAGCTTAAGAATCACTTAAGAATTACTCCATAGTTAGTAGTGAACTACTAACATACTGAGAAATTAATAAATAGTTCTTAGTATGTTATAGAAATAAAATTATTTCTAGTTTATAAAGAACTACTGGTTTGTTCCTGCTTATTTACCTATGAGCTGTTGAATAGTGCAGTGTTACTATGAATCCTTGCGTTAACTTTCATGTATGGTCCCCACTAATTATAAAGGAAACATACTTGGTGATTCAGAATGTAAGGAAACGCTGACACAAATTAAAGGTACACTTAATCATCACAGTGAACACCATGTCAATAAAACTTCTGGGATATCGATCTGTCCAGATAGGAAGCGTAAGTGATTGTGAATCAATTTCAGCTGCATTGGTGCATGATGGATGATGTGAGGATGCCCTCTTTGATGGCTTTATAGAAGTGGACCAACAGGTGTTTCTTGACATGATACTTCAGTTATCTGAGGAAGTACAGTATTTGCTAGGGCTTTTTTATTATGTGGTTGGTGTTAAATGTTCCATTTCAGAGTTTTACTGATGCAAGTGTAAGTGATGTAAGGAATGTAAATTAGTCTGTCAGGGTTATGGGTTAAGCTGAGATATGAATGTATCTCCAGAGGTCTGAAATTCTATGAAAACATTAAATGGCTGTAATTAATCAATTAAATGGCTGTAATGCCTCAATGTTTAATGCAATATTTTTTGTTAAACCCATTAAATTAAAGCTGAACGTCTACACATCAACTAGGTCTTAAGAGTATATTTGTGATGCACGGCTAACTGCACACAGCTTGTGGGGAGAGGGGTTCAATGTGAAGCCCACAGCTGGAGTGAGGTCCAGCTGATCCTCGGACACCCCTGGTGGAGGAGTGAAGCGGAAGTGCTGCAGTAAGGAGGTGAAGAAGAGGAAGAGCTCCATCCTGGCCAGACTTTCTCCCAGACATGCCCTGCGCCCTGAAAACAGAGAAAATAACTCAGAAACCAACTGAATTATGGCACACCACATTCACCAGACAAAAGCATTTCAAACTACCTGCAGAAAATGGCATGAACGCATCATTCTTAAAATATCGGCCTTGCTCGTCAAGGAAATGTGCTGGGTTAAAGGTCTGTGGGCTTTCCCACTGACTCTCATCCTTCAACACAGATGTCAGGAGAGGAAACACGCAGGTACCCTGGAGAGATCAACAGCTTTACATGTTAATATCTAGAATCATCAGCCTGTAATTTTATAATGATAGAGATCTATAGTTGTAGCACTAATTACAGCTTGCTAAAAGAAAACAGTAGGCCCTACTTAAATTATTAACAATAATTTCTACTTAACACCACAAATTGACCTTCTTGATGATGAAGCCATGGAATTGAACATCACAACTAGTGGAGTGGGGGAGACTCATGGGTACTATGTTAGCTATTCTCTGAGTTTCATGGATCACTGCATCGGTGTAAGGCAAATTCTTTCTGTCCTCCACCACTGCCTGACGTCCACCAATAACTCTGTCAATCTCTTCCTGGACATGGTCTAGAACCAAGAACAAACTTAAACTTAACTTTACAGGAAAACAGAAGCATTTAAAACTTTCACTACAAAGAAACAGAAACAAATTTGTGCATCCAATTCAGGTCAAACATTCTGGTATAGTTATCTACCTGCATTGGTCATCCAGTGAACAATGTTTGTGCAAGTTTAAGCTTGTGAAATCTTACCCTGAACCTGAGGATACTTGGCCATTAGCAGAAGGCACCACCGCAGTGTTGTGCTAGTTGTATCAGTACCAGCAGCAAACAGGTTGGAAACTGTTATAATCAGATTCTGTTCATGAAACAAAGTATCTTTATCGCCAGCTTTCTGTCCAACAAAAACAGCACATCTAACCATTAGCCAGTGTGTCAGTCATTGTATCTAATTAGTTTTAACAATTACAGTACAGTTTTTACTGATCAACTCAATGTTATATGTAAAATACAGGAGGTTGCATTTACTCTGCTTTGTCATACATACTTGTATTACTGCACTAGAGCAAAAATAAAAGAGGGATGTTCTTTTCTTTTTTTCTTATTCTTTCTTCATGTTACTCCCGCTCCATTCCACTTCCCTGCACATCCTTGTGCAATCGAGGTTGCGATCGAGTGCAAACCTTGGTGCAATCGAGTGCATTGTCCAAGGCAAGGTGCAATTTCCTCGATCAATCTACCACTCCTTTGGCCTGCCTCGGGGTCTCTTCCCTTGGGGACACAGATGGTAGGCCATCTTAGCGAGTGAGTCCTCGTCGCTCCGCACAAAGTGGCCATACCACTGCAGTCTCACCTCCCTCATCTTGTCGATGATCGGCACCACGATCACTTGTCTTCGCACACCTTCATTCGTTACATGGTCAGGCCCAGGCTCCAGTGCAGCATTCACATCTCCATGCTATGGAGTGCACGTTCATGCTTTTATGTCATAGGCCAGCACTCACATCTGTACAAAGCGACTGGGCACACAATGGTCTTGTAAAGCTTTCCTTAGAAGATATACCTTCCTTTCCGGCACACAGGTATTTGGCAGTCACAAAAGATGCCAGTGACCTGGTGCCACTTGGCCCTGGTGGCATCGACTCGGGCACGGCGATGTAGATATCGCCATCGCTACTGAGGGTCAAGCCGAGATACTTGAACTGCATGGTCTTTTTCAGTGTGACACCATTGACGCTGATGGTAACATCTGTCTGTTCCCCGAATTCCATATACTCTGTCTTATCGATGTTGAGACGCAGGCTGTTTTCATCGAGTCTCATCGCCCAGCGCTGTGATTGGGCCTCCAATTCATTATGGTCTTCGTCTGAATGATCGACATCATCCATATAGAGCAGGGTCCATGGGAGGGGCAGCTGCAGGTCAGCAGTTGTCACATCCATGCACAGGATGAAGAGCAAGCAAAGTTGGTCCCTGGTGAACTCCAACAATGATGGGAAGGGGTTGCGATGTGCCTACAGGACTCCGAACGACACTGCTCATGTTGCTGTAGAGAAGTTTGATCCAGTCAACGTAGGCCACAGGGACATTGCAAGCTCGTAGGGCATGCCAGATCAGCTGGTGAGGGTCTCGATCAAACGCCTTCACGAGGTCGAGGAATACCATGTGGATGGGTTTGTACTTCTCATGATGTTGCTCTATGAGGAAGCGGGCAGTGACTATTGCGTCAGTTGTGCCACAACCTTTGACCCTTTGAAGCCACATTGATTGGGAGTGATGTCAACGATCCTGTGGAGGCAGGATTTGAAGATCTTCATTGTGTGGCAGAGGAGGTGTATCAGGTGATAGTTGGAGCGTTCCAAAATGTCACCTTGCTTTTCCAGATGGGCACCGTGACGCTAGTGGTGGACCAAGCCTTCGGCACAGCACCTTCTTCAATGATCCAATTGAATAGAGCAGCAAGTAATTTCACTCCTCGATGGCCCATGAGGTTCCAAACTTAAGTGGCGATGTCATCTGGTCCTGTGGCCTTGCCATTCTTCATCTTCTGCACAGCTGCTTCAACCTCGTGGTGGTAATCGAGGGAACTGGTTTGTACCCATTCATTGAGGATCCAACATGACTGTTGAGGTCTCCACTGATCACAACATGCTCTGCTGGGTCAAAGGTATGCAGGTGGGCATCCAGCTTCTCCCAGAAGTCATTTTTCTCATCATCAGGGCAGTTCACTTTCAGGGCGTAACAGGAAACCGCCCTCAGGTTCACGTCACTGGAGTTGACTTAATAGACACTTAATAGACATCAAGCGGTCTGTAACGCTGCACACTGCCACGATGCTATCTCTGATCTCTTACTTAACCACGAATCCCATGCCATTGTGTGCTGAAGACGAACCGTTGTAGTAAAGCTAGAAACCATTGCTAATATCCCTTGCCGTATTCCCTTTCCACTTCAGTTCTTGTACGCATGCAACATAGATACAGCGGTTCTTCAGGGTATTGGCCAGTTCGCGGCTTCTTGCGGTCATTGTGCCAACATTGATCGAACCAAGTCCTAGTTGGACTAGCTTCTTCTTTTCTTTTTTAAAAAAGATTTATTTATATTTTTGGGTTACATGCATACAGTGCCAAACCATACTATTTTTAAGCAAAAATATGCTTTTGGAAAATACAAACACAACACTTAAAAATTTTGCATTGTGTTGATGTCTGAAGAGGCTAACAATATAGTTATCTATAGTTAACAGTTGTTGGGTTTTTTTTATATATAGTTTCTGCCCATATGCTGAAACCTCCATTTTAGACATAGTGGCAATGATTTATTCTATTGTGTCTGAAAAATCCTGGTGCATCAAACCAAAGGGATCTTGTAATATATGCAACATTAAAAAAATACCCAATATGGGTCCAATACAAAAGTGTCAATTTGTGTGATGTAGAAGTGTGCACTAGCTATTAAAGCAATCTAATGAATTTCTGTAAAAGTTAAATTCCAGAAAATTTATTTGTTTTTCCCTTTTTATTACATCCGTATATTTCAGACTCTAAAATTCAACTTTGAGGGGAAAAAATGATAAACAATACACTGTTTTGTCAAACTTTATAACAAGAACATAGTAGAAATACTTAAAACAAAGGTAACTGACTGGTTTTCATTATTTTATAGGTTGTACTAAGACATTATTTAGCTACCATGGCTGAAACTGTTGGTTTTGAAGAAGACATATCAGGTCTGTCTGTAGTGCATTGACATTCATGTTGTGTTGGAATTCTATTTACTAATGTCAGAACTTGATTGGCTCTTGGTCGCTCTTGATTGTGTCTTACTTAACCAAACAAGGAAAAGGGCAAGCACAGAATGTTTTGTTCCTACAGTGAAACGTGGAGGTGGATCAGTGTGGGTTGTTTTGGGGCGGAAGATCTGGAGATTTAGTACAAATTAAAGGACTCATGAAAAAAGAAGAGAATCACTCAATTATTATTCACACATCACACTTCTGTTCTACGTATCATTGCACAGGATAATGATCCCAAGCATTCTTCAAAATTGTGCCAAAAATTATACTCAGTCAAAAGAAAAGCAAAAATGTTTGAGAATTATGTTTTGGCCTCCCGAGTCTCCAGATCTTTCTCCCATTGAGCAGACATGGGATGAGCTGGACCACCAAGTTCATAATGAGCATCCAGCAAATGAGACTGAACTGTTTGCATGCTTGGGAAGGTGCTGGGAAGGTTTGGACACAAATTATTTACAAAAATTGCTTTCTAGCAACAAGGGGGGCAAGGGGGTGGTTATTTTGATGAAACTTGTACTTAGGTACTTGCATACATTAAATTGCACTTACAATGTATATGGTTACATCAGCACCAGTCAGTAACGTTTGCTTAAAGTATTTCTAAAATATTTTCTTGTAATAAAAGTTTAACAAAGCAGTGTATCATTTATTTTTCCTCTGTCCTGTACTGTGTGTGTATATATATGTTTCTCATCTTTGCACCCTGAAATAAAGAAAATTTAAAGGTTTTTACATATTCAAATATTCTGTATATGTCACAAGGAAGACATACCTCTGCATTAATTTTGCGTATAAGAAAAGAGTCAACCAAGCCTCTGGTTTCCTCAGGATTTAGTGTCTTCTCCAAATTCTCCACAAGCTCCTTTATTTGCTTTAAGTGTTGCTCACGATTTTTCCTTATGAGCTTCAAGTCCTTTAGCCAGCATCCAAGCCAGGGAAACATATTATAGATCTACAAGTAGATACAAATATATACCTTCATATTCAGAATTACTTTATGCCTCAAACATTAAACATTTAATTTAGGATCACAGCACATACAGTGCCTTCCACAATTATTGGCACCCCTTGTACAGATTATTAAAAAAGGTTAGAAAAATCCACCTTTTGGTGAAGTTCATTTCACACTGAAAAGAGAAAAGTCCAACCTCTAATTGAAAGAAATTTATTCAGAGAAAAAGAAATCCCTAATCAAAAAAATAATTATTTTCAAAAACACATTTGTAAACACTTCATTTAATACTTTGTACAACCTGCCTTTACCAATAAAATAGCACTATGTCTTATTCCAACATTTGAAAAGGTTGGAGAATACAGAGCTGTATATCTCTGTACATCTGAAACCATTCCTCTTTATAAAATCTCTCCAGATCATCCAGGGTCCTAGGCCCTGTCTTGTGCACTCTCCTCTTCAGCTCACCCCACAAGTTTTCAAAGGGGTTCAGGTCAAGGGGCTGAGATGGCCATGGCAGAAGCTTGATTCTGTAGTCAGTAAACCGTTTTTGTGTTGATTTAGACATATGCTTCGGATCATAGTCATGAAGATGATCCAATGATGGCCCAGTTTTTCACTAATCTTTACAAGGGTTGCCAATAATTGTGGAGGGTACTGAATGTATTCTTCTGGAATAAAAAAAAAATCTGAGCTATGAATTGACTTTTATAATGTTGATTGTTTAAATGAGCATGGTACCTGTATAGAAGGTGAGCCACTAATCCTGATGTTCTCGTTGATCCGGTTAACCATTTCTTTGAACTTAGGGTCACTGTATTGAAACCTGCTTCCATACACAATGGCTGAGATAACATTTGAGGTGGCATAATTTAATGGCTGTGAACTATCAAATGGTTTTCCTGTAAAGCAGTAAGCAACAATTAATATCTAAAACATTTCCTTTCCTTCCATTCTTTATAAAAATGTTAAGGGAAAATGTAAGTAAAGATACTAAACAGTATTTAAATTTTACTGTTGTAATAAAATTGTCTATAAAACAAGACCTTCTTCATCAAGGTTGCATAAAAAACAAATTTGAGTGCAAAACAGGATATACAAACAGAAAGGGGAAAATTTACAAGCGGTAAAGGTAGAAGTGCTTGTGTCTGAGGCTGCTTAAAATGCGTGGTGCATACAAAATGAATTTTTTTCCAAACAAAAGAAAGGGAGGTCCAATAGTTTAGTCTTTTGTCATTGCTTTGTTTCCTTAACTTAAAGCTTAAATTCTAAATATACAATCATGACCTTAAATATTTGGGCATTAACAAAGTTTCTTTAGCTGTTTTCCCAAACTCTAATCCGATCTTCTTGTTTTTAGTCCTACGAATTGTATAGCTTGTGATTACTCCCCTGTATTTATGCTGGTGAAGTCTTCTCTTGATCTGGTCAACTGTTGTGAAGGAGTTTTTTTTCTACTGTCATCCATCAGTTTCCATTGTCTTTTGTACCTTTTGCCCTGAGTTCACCATTGTGTTCCTTCTTTAAGAATGTATCAAATAGCTGTTTTTGCTATCCATTTGATGGGTTTATTTGGATTTTTCAGCATAATATCTTGCTTCACTGGCAATGACAACACTTTGGTCTTTGAGAGTTACCAGAAACAGATTCCAAATGCAAATGCCACAATGAACTCTAGACCTTTTGTCTGCTTAGTTGTAAGTGAAGTAATGAAATGGAATAACACCCACCTGGCCATGGTACAACTGAGCAGCCAACTACCAAATTACTTTTGGCCCAATAAAGGTGCTGTAATTTCTACACCATTCACCCAATTTGAATGCAGATACCATCAAAGATAAAGCTTTAAGTTCTCTCTTTAATATACTTCAATGTACTTTGGTAGATGACAATAACTGTCAATATCAACATATTTATGAACCTGAATGGAGATGGGCCAGAATGTTTCCAATACATTACATACAAACAAAAACAAAACTTTTTCACCCAAACAATACACTGCATCCAGTTCAGGTTTTCATGGAGTCTTTTGTAACAAATGCACCTATGAATGAACTGAGTGTCATGGATTTGCCCCTCACTGCCTGCACAGCATACTCTTTGTAATCTTCACTTTCCATCAGCAGCCAACATACTCCTGGGCTCGGAGTCACAGTAACTCCTGACTGGATGCAGGTGCACCCAATCCACACACACACACACTCACACACACTTACACACACTCACACACACACTATAAAAGGACACTTAGTTTCACAGGGTTTAGTTTCATTAGTTTGCCTTTGTATCTGCTACTACCAAGCCTTTTTGTACAACCATGGTCAGTTTTTGCCTTGCCTCTGATAACCTGTTTGTGAATCAACCAAACTTTGCCTGTCTGTGGACTAGAAGCCTGCCTGCTGGCTATACCTTTGCCTTAAACGATTTAATAAACACATTTGCTTTTACTGCTGCCACCTACCTACACATACATCTAGCCACACCCTCAGTCCTGACAGAATACTTGACCAGACCATGGATGCAGCCGGATTACAAGAGGAAGGCCATATGCATGCAGTGCTCAGTGTTTCTGCAGCATTGGTACATGACCACCCCGGCACTCTATGATGGAGAAGACTTTCTGCCTGATGGGTTTGTCTTAGTGCATGCTGTATTATCAAAGCCTTGTAGAGCCCAAGCCTCTGGATAAGGTGTGGGTGAGGTGCATGGTCTGCTAGCTCATGGGGCCAGCACGCCAGTGGGACAATTGACCGTTGGACACCTATGCATGAAAGCAAAAAGGTTTGAGAAATATGTCTTGGCCTCCCGAGTCTCTAGAGCTTTCTCCCATTGAGCAGACATGGGACGAGCTGGACTGCCAAGTGCATAATGACCAGCAAATGAGACTGAACTGTTTGCATGCTCAGGTGGCTTTACCAGGCCATCAGGAAGGAAACACCCCCAAATTTTGGGGGGAAGGGCTGAGAGCCCAGAGGAGCTGCCCAGCAGGCCAACAGGGAGGCCTGCAGCAACAAGTGCACTGATGAACGCTCTCTACATGCCACCAGGGTGGCCTGCGCTCCTGAGTGCTCTCCAGTGGCCATAAAGGAGGCAACCACTCCAGAGCTCCCTCGAGTGGTCAAGAAGGGGGCAACTACTGCAGTGCTTCCTCAAGTAGCTGAAAAGGAGGCAACCACTCCAGAGCTCCCTCCTGAACCCAAGTCTGAGTTGACATGTGGTACAGGAACAACACGTGAGCTGACAATCCAGCCTGAGCAAATCTCCAAGCCAGTTCCAACTTCAAAGCCTGTTCGAGTTTCACAGCTGGTTCAAGCCTCACAGACAGTCACAGAGCCAGAGCCTGCTCCAGTTCTGATTCCAGTCACACAGCCTGCTCCAGTTCTGATTCCAGTCACACAGCCTGCTCCAGTTCTGGTTCCATTCACACAGCCTGCTCCAGTTCTGGTTCCATTCACACAGCCTGCTCCAGTTCTGGTTCCATTCGCACAGCCTGTTCTGGATCCAGACAGCATGCCTGCTCTGGCTCCAGTTCAAGTTGCACAACCTGCTCCAGTTCTGGTTCCAGTCGCACAGCCTGCTCTGGTTCCAGTTCCAGTCACACAGCCTATTCTAGATCCCAGCAGCATGCGTGCTCTGGTTCTGGTTTAAGTCAGCATGCCTGCTCTGGTGCCAGATAGCACGGAGCCTGTTTGCAGAGCACAGTCCAGTTCCAGACAGCATAACTGCCTTCAATCTGGTTTCCATGTTACAACACAATGACTTTATTACTAGTGTCATACACTGTCTGTCCAAAAAAAGGTCACCCCCTGGCTTTAACAAAGCAAGTATGTAAGAGCCTCCCATTGGATAATTACTGTATGAATGATTGTTTCAGTTGGGAACAAGTTATTTAACCCTAATTGATGCAGTGAGTAGATTCTCATTTCTTAAACACCCATGTCAGAAGACACATCCTGTGGTCATGGAAAAGATGTTAATCTGTTTCAGAAGAGTCAAATTATTGGCATGCATCAATCAAAGAAAACATCTAAAATTGGGTTAAGCACTGTCCAATGCATTATTAAAAACTGGAAGGATAGTGGGGAACCATCATCTCCTCAGAAGAAGTGTGGTCGGAAAAACATCTTGAATGATCGTGATCATCGCTGTTCACATTTCAGTGATCACTGAAACGTGGTGAAATCAAAATGTAAAAAAATCAACAGCTGAACTCATGTTCAACAGTGACAGTAAGAGCATTTCCACATGCACAATGCTGAGATTTGAATTTCACTTTACAGAAAATCCAAAGATAAAAATAGATAAAGAAGAAAAAGAAAGCAACTTTGATGAATAATGGCCATAATTCTAAAACATATTGGGCTATAATTCTGAAGGTTGTTTTTCCTCTTCGATGTCTCAAACTTGGCTAATTGCATGACTAACAGGTGCAAATAATAAAGCCGCAATTCACAAAGAGTGATCATCCAAGAGGCATTTAAATGTAAGTCACTAAATGAAAGATTAAATGAAAATTTAAATATTTAGATATCCAGGCAAGTTGTTTACAGGTGCCCTATGTAACTGTCTGGGCAGTTGGCAAAATTGATGAATCTACTTTAGGCTGCTCTAGAGGAGTTTCAAGGACATTGTCGCCATGGATGGTGATTTCAAATATCTTTTCAATAGGCGCATTCTGCTTGAAGACTTTGATGGAAAAAAAATCACAGTACCTATTCGCAAGATCTCATTGTGACTGTTCCATGCGTAACCTACTAAGATAAATCTCTCACAAGTCTTGTTCTGTTGCAGCTGGAGCACAACATGGCATTGTTGGATAGTTCAATAAATACAGTAGCTTTCAACGTTTCTGCATATTATACTATTTTTTTGCCTCATATACCATTTTCTTGTTTTTTGCTGCTTCCTGTTGCAGAACATGTAACAGCATTTTGGCTTCATGTTCAGTATATTCATCTTCATGTAGCTTAAAGCTTTGTACATCTTTTGGTGCACTGTGTTCAGATGTCTTTCAGTGCTTAAACATTTCTTGCCTTGACTGCAATCAAAGAAGAAACATGTGAACTGAAAAGTATAATATTAGGTTATCTACCAACAGAATGATGTATAAAATAATTAGACAGTAAACTTGCTATTCTTCTGTAATGGGGAGTCAAACCCTGACACATCCCGCTGTTCAGCATTCTCAGATGGGAGTTCCTCATGGTGGTCCTCAAGGACTCCGCAATATGCTTGCATTATTATTGGAAAATATTACTGCATCATTCCATTTGTGACATCCCCCCCCCATTCCATATGACAGGTGAGATGAAGATGGGTCTGCGAAACAATCCCTCCCAGTTTTCTCTCTTTAAGTCAGACATTTTTGCACTCATTGTAAAAAACTAAGTGCAATTTAAAGCAGACTTAATTGCTACATATTAAACACACCTTGCGCAGCCATATCTGTGAGACAGCTAGGGATTGGCCTGAAGGTTTTTACTTTCTGAGGCACTTTGTTTGGTATGTACACTTCATGAATACATGGAGGAAATATCCATGACTGTTTGAAGGCTACTGGTGCACGTCAGCAGACTGCCAGCAGTCTGTGAAGTTTGGTAGAGGAGGGATAATGGTGTGAGGCAGTTTTTCAGGGATTGGACTAGGCCCCTTACTTCCAGTGAAGGGCAATCTTAATGCTTCAGCATGTCAAGCCATTTTGGACAACGCTATGCTTCCAACTTTGGAGGCACAGTGTGGGGAAGGCCCTTTTCTATTCCGGCATGACTGGGCACAAATTCCCACAAATGCTTCAAAATCTTGTGGAAAGCCTTCCAAGAAGAGTGGAAACTGTTACAGCTGCAAAGGGGGACCAACTCCATATTAAAGTCTATGTATTGAATGCAATGTCATTAAAGTCCCTGTTGGGGTAATGGTCAGTACTTTTGTCTATATAGTGTTTGAGGCAATGACACACTCAGTTTTGTGTCTATTAATTATCAAGAAATGGCTGAATTTGTTCAATAAAAAAAAACCTTCTTAATTATTTACCTTGGGTTCACATCATCGGTCCTGCGTGCTAGTACATTGCTTAATCCTCTTTGACTAATATTGTTAAAGCTGGTGCATCATCATCCACTGTATTGTGCATCTTCTCTAGATCCTAGCCAACGATATTCAGTATTTACAGGATCTCCTTACTTACACTAGTCACAGGTCAAGTATGTTCATCACCATTTTAGCTGTTTAACGTGTTAAAATTTTGAAACGTTGACTACTGTTCAGATGTTGCCAAAATGTCAGAAAACAAATGGATTGAAAATTTCACTTTAGACCAATGCACAGGCCTTATTAACCTTATAAAATTCACAAAGAAACCAAAGGATATAAGAAAAGTGATTCAATGACCAAGAGGAGAAAGATAGATATTACAAAATGCATTAGGGGTCTATTTCCAGAACATCTGGATGTTGACCAGTAAAACACAGGCTACGCACCCTTCATAAATATGGCCCATTGTCTTTGATCAAGTTGTGTAAAACAGTTCAATATTAATTCTGTATTTGCTGTTACTTTTATATACATGTATATTTAATATACATGAAAATTACTTTTGGCCTTCATCCAGCAATAGTACATACAGCATTTCCCAATAGTGAATAATGAAATACTAGTTTTAATTACTTAAGGAAAAAATAAATAAATAAAGTGATTATATTTTGACTGTAAATTAATGTCATTTTGCTGTAATAAAATATTACCCTGAAATTCTTCTAACACTTTCCTCAAATGGTTTGTTTCTTCTATGATTTTCTCTTCACTTCCTTTTTTCCCCATTCCAAAGTCTCGAAGAGTGGTGAGGGAAAATCTTCTCATTTCTTTCCAATTTTCACCATTGCTAAACAGAATTCCTAAAGTTGAAAGAAAAGTTAATAAATAGAAACCTGAAATTCTGAAGTTCTGAAGAAGTTCTTATAGGGTTACACATTACAAGCTTCGTTGTTCAATTCAGATTTTTTGATCAGATTGGATTTGCCTATCTTGACATTCACATTCATAATTTCATAAGTTCACTTTCATAATTACTAGTGACTTGTATCTAACCTGTATCTAACTTAACTGAGAATGCATCTGTCCTCTGAAACGTCATACAGATATGCCCTGATACGTTTTGTTGTATTAAAACTGACAAATTGGATGCCCTAGTAGTTAATGTATGCATCGAATTTTGCTCTAAAGCAATAAAAGTAAAGCATTTGCTTTACTTTTATTGCATCACTTTACTTACTTTTTCATTACCAAATTTTATATAGTATTATTTTAATTATTTCACTTGTATTCTATTTTTTACTACTGCCAAATTATATATTTAATATATTTATTGTTTTCTTCTTTCTCTAACTATTATTAATTTCATTATTTGCCTATTTTATTATTGACTATATTTTGTTTCTTTATTTCTGTTTTTACTTCACACTGTTAAGCACATTGAGCTTCATTATAAATGTACAATTGGCACTGTCTAAATATTCATTTATAATAATAAATACCGCTGTGACTACTGCCACACCATAGCTACAAAGCAAGGCCTACACTTAGGAAACTTGTATACAAAACAACTGAAAAACAGAATAATTGAAAACCATCTCAAACAAAGGTGACCAAAACCTGTCTAAATTCATTATCTAGGAAGTGAAGATTGAAGAGAGGGGGTACTTTTTCCCATTATGGTATATGAACACAAAGATACACCCACTCATGGCTGTTTTTATATTATCCATGAAATATCATAAATTGTCTAATGTTTTTGTCTTAGTGTCAACAAATTTGCTGTAAATTTTTAACTTTGATTCATTTTTCACCTTGCTTCCTGAATTCATGAAATTAATATACAGGTCCTTCTCAATAAATTAGCATATTGTGATAAAGTTCATTATTTTCTGTAATGTACTGATAAACATT
>JAQMYM010005671.1:0-10000 GCA_030014255.1 Parauchenoglanis ngamensis | reverse complement strand
CAGCGATAACTTGGCAGTGCTGGGATTTGAACTCACGACCTTCCAATCACTAGTCCAATGTCTTAACCACTGAGCTAAACCACATGTTTCTAAATTTTGGCTCTCAAACTTGTTAGCCAGCACCAGCAAACACTGACTACTCCTCATTCTGTTCTTCGTTGTTGTCATCTGGCACTTTCTTCCTTGCCACTTGTAAAAATGTGAAACACAATGGTAGAGGATTGTTCGTTACAGAGGTTTGTTGTGTGTAGCGGCACAACATGGCATCTCCATGGAAGAGGACGCGCCCCCTATGTAGATATAAAGGGCTCATTCTAAGCTTACAAAGACAAAATGATTCATTGTTGCAGGTAATTTTACACAACTGAAAACATATTTATGAATACTATATTCTATTTCTGCCAATAGCTCCCCCTAAATCCTGCATAGTGGAACTTCATTCGAGAATCAAAGTGATTGTCTTATTTATTCATATCGTCTTTTCATAGCTGTGTGCATTGTGCGGTTTAACAGAGACCAGATTACAGAAAAAGATAAAGGAGGCTGTTGTTAAAAATGGAAACACAAGCAGTACTTGGTGCTCTGTCGATATTAGCATACTGTCTCTAACAGGTGATATACATAAACATTGCAGTAAGGTCATATTGACTGGTGGCTTAGACAAACAGTGACTGGTGGAATTGCTTCTTAAGTATACCTCTGGCACAGCCCACAGATGTTTTGGCTGACCTGATCTCTATATACCAGGACAAGCCCATTAAGTAAATACAGGATGGCTTTGAATGTACAATGACAGATTACAGAAGACAAAAACAAAAAGATTTTTCCAAAAGTTTGGCACACCCTTTAACCACTTTTTAATATTCTTACTCTCATGTCTTACTATGCATAGAAGATATTCTTTCTTTATAGATTATATGCATGATAACATGCAAAAATTATATTTAACTAGATCAGAGTAGACACTTACTTTGTTTGGACCTTAAAATATTCTGAACTGTTCTAGCTTGTTTATCTGCCCATCTTGGCCAACAGTTCCTCAGCAAATTTCATCAGCCCCACCCCCAACGTAAGGAAGGCACGTATCCTCCAAGAACAGAGGCAGGGAATTAATGCATTTTTAATGTTTGAAAGACAGGAAATTACTAGGGTTAGGGTTAGGGTTATAACAACAACTAAATACTGAAGAGCTTGTGCTTAAGCCTTAAAAGTCCTGCTGTAAAATTCTGTTCAGAGCGATATATGGCTCTTTTTGAAGCATACTTGGTATCTCTTCCTGATTGTGATGGATTGAGATTATGGAGACTGGAATTAGGTTCACCAATGGATGCTTTGACACAACAGCTTTACAGAACTCAGTTTGTAGATTTATAGTTCTAATAAATGAGTCAAAGCTGACAGTAGCTGAGTTTCCATTGCAGTTTTGCTCAAAATAGAAGCAAATATTTAAAAAACTTCAACATCACACAATTGAGACTGGTCTGTTTGCACTGACCGATCTTCAACGTTTCATACTGAGTGCACTTTTTTCAAATAGGCAACGCATTCACATGCTCATGTCATGTCATGTGACTTTCCATTTAAGTTTTGCGAAATACTGCGTTATGAATCTGAAAAACCACCTCACACAAGAATAAAAATGTTTTTGCGAGTTTTCTTTGAAATACACAGGGTTCCATTCCTCTTTTTTAGTTTGCAATTTCAAATTGTGCCTTAATTGGATAGTTTATCTGTGGCTAGTGGCAAGGATCAACTCCCGAGACAACATGAGAAGGAAATCTTGAGAGGAATCAGATTTTTTTGACAACACCAGGAAAGCTTGTGTTGATGGTTCATTCAACAAATTACAATCTATGCAATGTTGCAATCAGGAAACATCTCAGAAAGATGTAATAGTTAAAAGAGTCATATTTATATATAGGTGTACTGGTGTACATGTAATAAATTTATGTTTAGTAAGAATGAGCTGGCCACTACGATTGAGCAGTGATTAAACAACTAAGCAGTGATTACATGATTGTTATTCTTTCAAAATTGTGCTGGGAGTGGAAACCTTCTGCCGTGAGATATTCTTTCCATTTTACAGCTAAGCCTCACAACAAAGGCGCAGTTGTGTCAAAGGGCAGAAGGTTTCAGCAGGGTAAGCATACCACAATAAATCACTCATATTGAGAAGAATATGGAGCCTAGGGTTAGGGTTTTTTTTGTTTTTTTTGTTTTATCTGGGACTGCAAGACAAAGCCCTGTCTCACCACTCAGGAATAAAGTGACTCCGTATCTGTGGAACAATTTATCTTTGATGTTTTCACCTCTTGCCAAGATTCGAGAGATGTATTTCTCCAAAGTGGTTTTATAACCCAGGTACATTTGTTAATTATGCAGGTAAACAAGACAGAGTAAGTATCATTATTACATTTCTAATTAAGAAATTTCCAATTTCATCATATTGCATTACAAAAAGCTAAAGTCAGAGATTGTAGCTGACTGCTTGAATTTGGCAATTCAAATAAAAAATAGTAAAAGAAGAAGAAGAATGAATGAGATTTAAAGTCTTATTATTCAGTGAAATGCTGTAACTGTTCGAAGATGCAATGAAATTAGTACATATTAATATTCTGTTTGTAAGAATTTACATTACTATATTGTAGAAGCCTAGAAATAACATAAGGGCTGTGCACGAAAAACAGAAGGCTGCTGCCTTGTTGCCATGCTTCTGTAACAGACAGATTTGCAGTAAGGTATGACGTGAACAAGAAGTGTAACTAAACCATAATAGCTAGCTGACGTTGGCTATTTGGCTAACAGATGCCTCACAAATCATATTTAGCAAATATAGTTGGTTACAGTCACAGGGGTATAATAATTATTTGGTAAACGTTTCAAATATATAAGCAAAAAAAAATTTGGTTTACCATACTGTTTACTTTTTCCGTGGCTTGAAGGAGCTGCCGCACAGATTTATGGGTAATAGGCTGCATTGAGGATACAACAATGATGCCTTCAACTGGAAGCGGTACGATGAATTTCTTAGAACACAGGAAATGAGAGTTTGGTCAGTTTGTAACTGTCACTGAAGCCTGTTTGTCTTGTTAGACAATGTGTCCTAGCTTCACAGTGTCCTGGTTAAGCTGTGTTTCTTGTTTAAGGGACTTGGTAACTAGACATATGCAGCTTAAAGCAGTAAAAACCTATTTAAGTATTTAGTGTGTGTCTGTGTCTGTCTGTCTGTTTAGCTGTGGCTTTCTCAGATTTCCCTGCAAAAAAAAAAAACTAATTTTTTCTAGTCGTGTTGTAGAACTTTAAGAGCATTTGGCAAAAATTGTGTATCATTTTATGTATTCATGCACACACACACACACACACACACACACACACACCAACTGGCATGTTCTTGGGAGGTGGGAGAAAACTGGAAAATCCACAGGGAACCCACACACTGTAAAATTAGATACAGACCTGTGAGAACAAGCGGTTCAGTTTTCCTCCAGACAGGAGGAGTACAAACAGTCTGTGTGAAGTCTAAGGGATACTTGTGATGGGTCACATAATATTGTCTTTGTATTATGGGGAGTCCATAAAAAAAACAAGCTGCAGGATTGAATAAACAGGGTTTTTATAATGAATGTTCCCTGCTCCACTATGTAGAAATGAACCTCACTTATCCCTTTTGTATAAGTATCGGTAGCCGTCATGTTTCCGTCACATATTTTTAAGTACCTACATTCACACTCCCTTGCTTTTTCCATGCTAAATAATAAGTATGATCCTCCATTTTTCAAAATTTGGGTTTTCAAACTTGTTACCCAGCACCAGCAAACACTGATTCCTCTCCCTTCTTCTTCCAACATGGCGGCTCCGTACAGGTGGACCCTATGTAGGTATAAATGGCTCATTCTAAGCTTGTGAAAACACAGTGATTCATAGTTACAGGTAATTTTACACCAATGAAAACATACTTATGAATTCCTTACATATATTATGTAATATGTATACTCCATTTCTGTTAATAGATACCTGAATCATCTTTTATCAGCTAATGATCACATGACTATGGGTTAAGATTGTGTTGAACGACAGAATGTATCCTGATTAATGACTGTACTGGGTGGAGGTCATAACAGGATTCAAAAGTGAGACCAAATTGGTGCTGGAATAGTATTCTGACATCAAGTTCAGCTGATCCTGATATAACACCCAATTCTTTTTTTAATTAATGAGCTGTATAGGAGTTATTTGATAATAAATCAGAGGGTCTGACAGACCCTTGTTCTTGGAAGCTTCGTGAACTCCAACACAACGCCGTGAAGCTCTTGAGTTCTGTAGCAAAGCCATGTTCTGTTTTGCTGTACATTGTTCTAACAGACCCTGAGCGGGGAGTTCTCTGCAGTTTTTCTAGTATGCTGCAGATTTTCGTGTCTAAGCTTGCTAGTTGCATTGATATAACTAACAAACGAACGTGAGAGGACAAAGTGGTGGCATAAACCAAAGCAGCGAACACTAGATAATGGCTCTTATAATAAATAAGCTCTTATTTTCTGTAAGACCTAAGCAGACTCTAGAAACATCTTGGCAACGTTAGTGGGTCACGGGTCACTCCTGTTTAAACGAGCGACACGGCCTGAAAGAGCAGGTCTCCATTTAGAGGTGTATCTTATTGTAGGTGTCAGATTTTTTCCGGCAGAGATTTCCTCGAGACAAAAAAAGGTTGTATTATGTATATACTGTTGACCAGTATATTTTTAGTTGGTACCTTACATTAGCTACTTATACTTACTTACATTGCTTTGATTAAATGCATAATGTCAGCTAATAGCTAGCAATGGTAGCTAAAAAAAATCTATTCCTGACAATGGTAAAACCAATATATGGGCAGGTCCAGCTTCATGGATGGACAGTGGACTCATATTGTTCAAAGTAACAAAAAGGCATGATTTGTTCATCACACTTTACACTGATATAAATAAACTTAGCACAGAAACTTTAGGTATTTTTGCATCAACGCTGTTTGTGTAGCATAAACCTATCCTATAAAATGCTATGGTCAGGGCCTGGCTGTAGCCACCCATATATCTTTTTTATTATTATTATTATTATTATAGGACTACAGTTTATCATTTTACATATTAATTACTTGATTGCACTGTACTAACCACTTTGAATTAGACAATGCACCATCTTAAGTTACAATTCAGTTAATAATTCAATTCAATCATATTAAATTTTATTTGTCTAGCACTTTTAACCGTGGACATAATCAGCTTTACAGAAATCCGGATTTAAAATTTGAGTTTAAATTCAAGGAAAAACTCCCTGAGAAGGCATGAGGGAAGAACCTTGAGAAGAACCAGACAAACAGGAACTCATCCTCATCTGTGCGAGACTGGATAGAGTTTTCTTAAATCATTTCTTTTTTCTCCTATAACTGTATACTAAAGTCAATCAGTGCTAAATGCGGTAAAATGAACTTGAGCATGTGCATCTTTAGAGTTTTAAGATTAAGTTTCTTGTGTCAAACTGAAGTTATCGCCTGTTCAATGTTGGAAAGTTGAGTGTAAACTGTAATAGGTAGTAGTGTGCGCTCTTACATCTAATTGTCCGTCAATAATATCGCCTCACAGCACTCAGGTTCTGGGTTTGAACCTGCTGGTTGTCTGTGTGGAGTTGCGCTGGTGTGGGTTGCCTCCAGGTGTGCTGGTTTCCTCCAACAGTCCAAAGACATGCAGATTAGGTCAAATGGCTGCTCTAAATTGCCCATAGAGGTGAATGTGAGTGTGAATGGCTGTCTTTCTCTCTGTGTTAGCCCTGCGATAGACCGGTGACCTGTCCAGGCGTACCCTGAATATCAGCTAAAGTCAGCTGGGATTGGCTTCAGCTTCCCCGAGACCCGCAATGAATAAGCAGTATAGATAATGAATAAATGAGTGAATAAGTGAATGAACAAAGTGCCAGCAACTAGAAGTTTTTTGAGGAGGCCCCAGCCATATAATGATTGAAACAGAGATGACACAATACCACTATTGCTTCTGTAATATTGTTACTGAAACCTTGCCCATCTAATATTTTTTCCCCTAAGGCCTAAAATGACTTTTTAAACAAAAGGCACTTAAGAAAATACAGCTAAACTATGACCTACAGAGAACTGCAGCTTTCACATGAAAATCACTTACGCTGCAAGCATCAAATCAAGCCTGAGAACGCCGGAGAGCTTTTGACTCTCTCCACGCTCATTTTGTTGATGAGCCGTGATAAGTGGTCTACTCGTGTCCTCCTGATGTCAGTGATCACAACATTAAGAGACATTTTCTGCTGGTATTGGCCTGTTTCTGATCCTGCGTATCAGATCAGAGCCATCTCTAGGCTTAAACTGTGTGATTAAATCTAAAATATTACAAGGTATGACGTTCTTTGCCTGTAGTATTGTTGATTATTTTAGCTTACATGCAGCAGGGAAATTCTATTAACTGTTAAACAATCTAGGGATTCTAGCAGCGCAAAAAGTGCAAGCTGATGTGTCATAGCTAAATATATAACAGCCTTTTGTTCTTGGAACCTGTGATTAGGAAATCCGATCCTTTCTTAAATAATAGCTGCCGTGCGATTCTAATCCAAGCATGCTACGAGAAATTTCTCTCTGTTTCTCAGCGAATATTGGCTGCAATATGTTTAATTTTGATTAATCCTGCCTTGACTAACATTAACCCATTAATTTTCCTTCTGGACATCTAATAGTTGTTTAATAGCTTTTTTCCCCCTTTTTTTCTGTCATTTTGCTGTTACAAGTAGCAGGGAGAAGGTGGAAACTTGGAAAGTGAACAGGAAAGTCCAACTCTGTGCTCCAGACTTTTTTTCAGGATGTGTAAAACAAACCCAGAGGCTCAGAAGGATAGATTGGTGTGGCATAAAGTGATAAGGATGGCATCTGTGAGAGATTTACTGTTATGTGCTTTGTGTTTCAGGGAGCTGTGGGGATGATGCAAAGGGGGTGGTGAGAAATTATGATGGATATCAAGGTAAATAAAATCACAAAGCAGAAATTCCTAGCTATAGCTGAATTCCTGAATTCCTAGCTATAGCTGCAGTACAGCTGAGTGCAAAAGTTTGCATCCTCTCTGATTTTTTTAAAGAATCATTTATTTGTTTAATACAGATAACATTTACAGAGAGTCAGATTAGATAACTGCATCCTGTGTTAGACTTGAGATAATGTTGTGATACTGTGAATTGCAATATTAGTACCATATCTAATAATAATAATGATAATAATAATAGGGATAGAAAGCTTTGAAGCAAAAAAAAAAAGTCATCTGAAGCTTTTGAATTGAAAATAAAAAGGAACATGTACTATAGCACAGCAGCAATGCAACTCATAAAGCATTTGAAAGAGGTTTTGACATGACCTGCTCAACTAGATATGTGTGGATGACAATGCAATGCATTATATCTATCAGTATTATAGCAGATATGTCAAGAAGAAACAAGCCGAACAAGTCCAAAGGAGCGTGCAGCAACTGAATACACAAAAGCATTTTGTTCAGGGGAATATTACAGGGTTGGACGCAGTTATAGTAGAAAAGGCTGGTCATACGAGCTATTTATTTATATTAATATCATAGCCGCAATGGGAGTAATGCACTAATGTAGTTTATTTGAACTACCAATTACTTAACATAAAGGATCATTTGTAAAAAACCACTAAAACACACCAGTGCTCTGATTTACTCAAATCTTGCAATATATAAAATGACAGCATATCCCCTCAGAAAGGCTGTGAGCTGATTTAGTAACCAGATCTGTGGAAAATTACAACTTTCAAATGACCAAAATAACACGTTAACCTTGATGAACAGGCACTTTGAGTCATGACTACATTAAAGTGTAAAATTAGACAAGGTCCAATACAAACAGATTAATTTAGCACTCACAGTATCAGTTACCAAGTCTGAGAGTCCTTCCTGAATCTGCGATTGAAATGTGTTTCTGTTAAACCCACTGATGCGGACATCATTTTAAAAGGTGTTTTAATACCGATACTTTCACACATGCAGGCCCATATGTTCTTTGCTACTGCTACTTTGCATTTGCTGTAAATGAATTTTATTTTCTGGAATTCACCTGCATGCCCTTGCACATGCAAATTAGTACAAAGTTATTTGACTTCCTGCTAAATCAGGCCCTAAAGGTATTTTTAAGGCTATGCAAACTTATTCACAGAATTAAAATTTTCATAACAAAAAAAAAGAAAAGAAAAAGAAACCCTACCTTAAACACCTTGATCACTAACTTAACCCCCAACCGTAAAGACTAACCCCAACCAAGTACATCTAACGAGTGAGAGAGGTGATGTTTGAAACTAACAACATGATTACGCACCTAAATATAGGATTAACAACTATGTCACCATCTAAACAACAAAAAAAACATAAAACAATAGCAGAAAGACATTGTGGCTTCTAAATCCTCTGCAGTCGAGGCCTAAGAGTGTTTCCCTCCAGTTAGAGTTGATTTAGTTCAGTTTCATAATACATATTACCAAAAAAAAAAAAAGAAGAAGAAGAAACCACAACATGCAGGACCAGACAAGTCTTTCATTCTTTGGACAAAGATACTGCAGTGTGTCAGGTAGCACAGCTACGGAGAATGCATGTGTTTCTTAAAAATAAACACCGGCAATCAGGAAAATCAGGTCAAACTCCAGAAACAGGCAAAGCATCAGGCAGCGTACAAACCGCTATTCAAAGGACAAACTTATGATCAATAAACAAGTAAGCAAGCATGAATCAAAAGCTTGGTATGTGTAAGTGTCAGCTGTGTAAACAGAATGAAACACTTTCATTGCAAAGCCTTGGTGCTGTAAGAGAAGTGGTAATTGAGTCCGGGTGTGTGCTATTGGCAATCGGCTGAACTGGGAACTGGCGTCTATGGTGGCCATATTTGTAGGCTGAGGTGCATTCTGGGAAATGGAGCATGACAACGATTTCGTCTTTGAAGTGACACAATGGAAAAACATAGACAAATAAAAATCACTTGTTGCTAGAGCATTATATAAATAACTGTAAATAAACATACATGATAAAAAATACTTGCATGACTTGTTCATTATTACATAAGGTATATTATATTATATATCATTATTATATCTGAGTCAAACCATGTGGAAGCATATTGCAAAATAGTTTTTTTTAAAAAAACTACTACTGTAAACATTAGTCATCATGAGGAAAAGCCATGACACACACATTTTCTAATCTGTTTCATGTTTCCTGCAGGTGCACATGTAGTTCCAGTAGATTGCAGAGGAGAGGTGTATGAATGTCAGTATGGCACTGATCCAGTAACTACTAACTACACCTGGAGCATGTAAGTGAGATTAAATTGCTGCTAGAGTTAATTATGTAGCAAAGTTTCAAATAATTTTATAAAATCCACAAGGAAAATATTACTCATCAAAAATGCTAACAAAATTGCAAACCTTGCAAAGCAGCGAGAATCGAATCAAAATTACTTTCTCAAAAAGATTCTGATTTACACTTTCATTTTTTTTCAATTTGCGAATTTTTCTGAAGCTGTTATTTGATTTTGGAGTAGGAGGTGCTCTGAAAGTTAGCCACACCCACCCCGTTGACGACGGTGTGTCCTCAATGGAGCCGAGTGCTTTACTGTATTTGCGTTGCTGACAAAAAAAAACATATGGGAAACTCCTGAAATATTTGTAGATGTGTTCACACATGGTTTTATCATTCAAGTGTCTTCATTCCATACAGTTAAGCAGCAGTTTAAACAGGTGACTAGGTGATGAGGCTGAAGTGATATTAGTGTGCTTCATGGTGTCATCTGTTGGTGTGAGCTCGTAGGACCTGGACCTTTTCAGGTGGAATGAAAAAGCTTTAGCCTAACGTTAGCTCTTCAGGTGAGAGGCACTCTGGGCAGGTCACCAATCTGTCACAAGGCTAACACAGAGATGAACGACCATTCACACTCACATTCACACCTATGGGCAATT
>JAQMYM010005670.1:0-10000 GCA_030014255.1 Parauchenoglanis ngamensis | reverse complement strand
GATAATGCCGATTGTACCATCACGGTAAATGGTGGCTACTTTGAAGAATCTAAAATATGAAACATATTTTGTTTTTTAGGTTTTTTTTTTTTACACTTTTTTTGTTTACCACATAATTCAGCATATGCCATACGTGTTGCTTCATAGTTTTGATGTATTCACTAATGTTTTACAACGTAGAAAGCAAACAAAATATAAAGAAAAACCTATGAAAAAGAGTAGGCGTGTCCAAACTTTTGACTAGTAGTGTAAATTAGTAATAAGAAAGACTATTTTTGTTTCATGTGTTCTAGTCATGATGATAGACATGTGTTTAGTCACAAACACCAGCTCAAAGATATAATGCTTAGTCTTAAACGCAGCCAATTTATGAGCTGACAGAAAGGCTACAATAACTCAAAGAAACACTCTTTATAACCATGATGAGAAGAAAAACATCACAATATGTTAAACCATGATGCAGGTAGGCTACAACGGCAGAAGCGCACACTGAGTTCTGCTCCTGTCAGTCAAGAACAGGAATCTGAGGCTACAGTGGACACATACTCACCGAACTTGGACTTTTAAAGATACAAAAAACATTGCCTGGTCTTTTCCCAAACTTCATCTGTCCAGTTTAGGTGCAATTACCACATATCTGACCGCTAGCCGAAAATTCTGGCCTTCAGCGCTTCATATACAACATCTTTTCCTGTGCATTTTTTGTTATAACACGAGGCATTGTGTAGCACTTGTAGTGTTTGCCCAGCCGTCTCATTTTGACGGACGTTTATAGTGCCACAATAATCGAGCTGTTAGTTTGCAGTGAATGTTGAGTTCTTTCTTTCTCACTGCACTGTTGCTAATGATGTTCTATAGAAATGAGAAATTTATGATTAATGCAAGTAGAAACATGATTTTATAAAACACAAATGGGCTGGTTTCACACACTAACCGGTGGATGTGCAGTTTTGTTTTACAGTGCAAAGTTTGACAAAAATGACGAGGTTTGAATCGTTGAGACAGTGTTTACATGTTCTCAGTGTGAACACCCAGTTGCTTTTGTCGTCTTCAGTCTTCTTGCCATCTCCGTTTGTTTCAAATCTGCCAGATGTCATACGCTGCCTTTGTCAGGTTTGAAGAGTAAAGGTACTGCTTGGTTAGGTCTTGTTGCAAGATACAGCCATATCTTCTTTTTTAGTATTGTTAGTATTTAGTATGATAAGAATGGTGGAAAATATTCCGCACATAGCACCCGAATTTGTTCCGAGTACTTGACCATAGAATGTCTCATTTTATTAAGACAATTTTAATTATATCCTGAGTAAAGCACTATCATGACAAACAATAATGGAAGAAGAGTTAGCTAGAAAAATGCTAAAGGTTCACGGTTGCCTGGAAACTGACTAAGATAAGTTGGAGTAGCTAGCTTAATATAATAACGTATGGAGAGCTAGCATGCTAGTTAAACGTGAAGTAAGGTCAGGGAAGAAGTGTATGATTATTACCTTCTTCTAACAAAATTTCGAATGTAGTACATTGTGTTTTTGTGCCCTGGAGGAACAGTCAGCAGGTCGTTCATGCTAAATAATCATTCTACCATCAGCCGGATCACACCTCGGCCGATGTGTGTAGTTTAGGCGGTGGGATTCGGGAACATTAAGTTTTGTTACACTACCATGAAGTGCTTTATGTTTAAACGGACACACCACATGAGAACTTTGTTTTGCAAGTCAGCAGGAAGTAGGTATATTTTCTTACCTGGACATAAAATCTCCATGCAATACTCCATAAAGTGTGTATATGCATCAACTCAAAATTGTAAATAACACAATCCATAAATGAAGAAGTCTGAATGTGATGCATATGAATCTACAGTGGTTACTGGGGAAATCAGCTCAGGGATAAATTTCCCCCACATCAATTTTATTTTATTCACCGTCTGCTCGAGAGTGATTTCTTAGACATGATTTGTATAATCGACAAGTTCCAGACATCATATTTGTGTACAGGTTAAGCATTCACTTCAGGTGTGTGTTATGGTAAGAGTTATATTTCTTTGTAATAGTGGTATATTTACAGTTGAACGCTGGGCCTGGTGGTTGAGAAGCTGCTCAGGGTCTCCGACTGACATTTCTCTCTAATTATCTATAGCTTAGTGGAAAAATGATGGAGTCAGCTGTTTATTTTTGGAGGATGTGTTAATGGTCTTCATTTCCTCTGTGTTAAAGGCCATAGACAGATATTTGACAGATTATATGTCTGGATATCTGCAGTGCTTGCTACATATTTATCCTTCAGTGTGCGGGGAAGAATTGCTTCTGAGTATGATTTCCACCTTTTTTTCACATTTATGCATGAGTGACCTTCTGACCTCCTAGCCTTAACTATTTCTCCATTTTTATATCATTTGTTTCATAAGAATTCTTATTCATATTGTACTGAAAGAAAAAAAATTATTGGCCTGTACATGAAATCAGCTTGTTCCGGGAACCCGAGTTGCTGATTCGTCCATCGCTAACACAGTACAGGCACTTTTACACAAACTTGCTCGTGTGTGTGTATGCACTGAATGAGTATGTATGTGGGTGTGTGTGGGAGCCTGAATAAGATCTTCTGTGAATAAACTTTGTAGCTTTTGTATCTGCAGCAGGCTAATTACAGTGTCTGCGTTTTACTATATACTGTATAACAATAGAAAAGTCTTTGAGACTGTGTAAAGTATATATTAACTGCACTGATATATAGTGTGCTTTTAAGTACACTATCTACTGCAATGTCACATTTACAAGACCCTCAATAACTACTACCCAGAATGTTTCTTCTTAACAGTAGTTCTTGAAGAGGTCCTAAAAACTGCAGAACATCTCATTAAACAGGCTTTTCAAAGTAGACGGACCATATCCAACTTCAGCACTGACAATTTAAAACCAAACACTTGAGTTGTTTTTAGCAATGGTGGAATGAATTATATTATATTATCTTCATTTCCTCTGCAGAATCCTGCACAATCTATAGGATTTCATTAAAAGGCATAAGTCTTTGGAGCTATAGGTTTGCCTCAGGTCCAGTACCAAAGGTTTCCAGGTGTATGGTTTTTTGGTCCATGCTCAAGGTTGGTACCAGTAGGAACTAATGCTAATCAATTAAAAAAAAATACGTTTATGATCCATATGCAGCACTAAGTCGGAGACATAAGTTGCATCTCGATCTCAAGGAAGGTTCCTTAAGCTCTATTTCAAGCATACCAGATCATTAAATCCTGCTGAAGGACCATTTCAATATCTACCAAGAACCAGGTACTTTATTAAGAGAATTTACAAAGATGCCTGTGTGCATCCTCAACGTTCTTAAAGCACCCACAATCCCCCAAATCAGGACCTTTTCAATGACACACACCTGCACACACTCACTGTTACAATATATGTTCTCTAAATGCTAGGAAAAGTAGTCTTGCCTATCTGAACGACCCGATTTGGAAGGGCATGTCCTACCAATGAGGCATCCTTGAATATATTTTAAATCTAATATATTTTAAATATATTTTTCAATTTCTGTAAGATGAAGACCTACCAACCTTCAGAAGGTTTACTGTCGGTATATGCAGCAATGTATCATCACTCAGGATAGTGTCACAGCAAAATAGTCTTTTTCCCCCACTGATAAGCCAATCAACAAGTCTTTTGGATGCCTAGAGAGTTCATTGGACTTCCTTGAAACTTACTAATGGCCCAGTCCTGATTACAAATATGGCTAATATGAGTCATAGTTATAGTGCCATCTATAATAATTAGATATACTGCAGGTTGGAGTAATATCTAATGTTTAGCTGTAGCCTTCACAATTTTTGACCCCTTTCTATCATGATACGAGAGTCACCTGGAAACTATACTTTTTAGCTTTTTTCCAGGTAAAGCAGTGCTCTAGTAAACTCATTTAATAGGCTAGTTAAAGTAGTACTTAATATGTCCAGACTGTATCCACCGTAGTAGGCAGCATTGGAAACTATTCAGCAACTGTGAATAAAACCTTGATAACCCTGAACATGTTATCTGCTTGTCCAGGTTCAAACTGACTGAATAGAGATTGTCTTGGTAAGGAGGTTAATACTGTTGTCCCTTATTACTTGGCACACACACCCCTCTTGGGTGATTCTTCTATTCATTCAGCCCAAATTTCCTTCAAGACATTTATGACCTGCACAAAGATGGTGTTGAAAATGCCATATTTGTGTTCTGCATACTGAGTACTGTACACAAAATGTATTCTTCATATGCGGTATTGTGTATACAATGTACTGTGATGTGCTCTCATGCTGCAGAGCAAGACACAAGATACTTTCAGAAACCCCGAAAGTTGAGGAAAGCGCTTTTTTATTTAAGTGCTGTGGGAAAGGGCAAAGGGAAATGGCCTCCTACGCAATCTTGCCAGCTGGGGGAGCTGTCCATTCAGCACCACCATGGTTGCTTGGTGAGGAGCGCTTGCTTTTAGACACAGCGGGCTGCAGCTCTGTTGTCGTCACAGTGCCCCCCTTAGCTCCAAGCCCAGCATGTCATCTTGAGAGATCATCCGTGTTCCCATGGCAAGCTCCTGCGTGGCATAGGTCTCGTGAGGCCACAGGACGATATCCATCAGCCGCTGAAAGATTGTGGGGGCCACAGGAGGCCAAAGGTGAGAACCTGGTACTGCCAGTGCCCAGAGGTCATGATGAAGGCAGTTTTGGGAAAGGTTGCAGGCACTAGGGGCACTTGCCAGTAGCCCTTCGTGATGTTAAGGGTAGCGATAAACCAGGCCCTCCCCAGGCACTCAGTCAGGTCATCTACCTTGGGCATGGGGTAGCCGTCAAATTCCAAGACCTCCTTGAGTCCATGGAAGTTGTTTCACAGCCTGAGGGTTAGCATTAACCCTGAGGATTAACCCAATGGGGCTTGGGAACAATAACAGTGGGGCTGGACCAGGGGATACAGGACTCCTTGATGATCCCATTTTGTAGCATTTGTGCCACCTCTTCCTCGATAGCATGATGAGAAGCAACTGGGCCCTGTAGGGCTGCTGTGTCACTACCTATCCAGGTGGGGTGGTGATTTCATGTTGGATCAAGTGTGTCCACCTGGGCTCCATCGAGAGCATGTCCCCAAATTGATCCTCCAGCTCCCACAAATCCTGCCACTGTGGTTGGGTCAAGTCATGTCTCAGATGAATGTGTTCTTTCTCCTGGGGCTCGTTGAGAGTGATGATACAAGCTGTGAGAACTGGGACAGGCTCTATCCACCGTTTCAACTGATTGATGTGACCTAATTTATTGTCAGTGTTCTTACCCGGCTGCTGTAGGCAATAGTTGACTGGGCATACTCTCTCTGTGATGGTGAACGGGCCCTGCCAGAGGGCCAGGAACCTGCAGCTTGTGCTGGGGAGGAGCAGTAGCACTTGGTCCCTGGGTTGGAATTCACAGGGCTGTGATGGTTGATTGCAGACTCGCTGCTGCTCCTGCTGGGCTGCCTGCATGTTTTCCTGTAAGAGGGGTGTCACCCATTTGATTTTCTGCTGCATATCTTGGACATATTCGATAATGGAGCAGGAAGGGGATGGTTGCTCCTCCCAGGCTTCCTTCGCCCATGTCTAAGAGTCCCCATGGCCGATGTCCAAACAGTAGCTCAAACGGAGTGAACCTGGCTGAGGCTTGAAGTGTTTCCCATATGGCAAACAACACATAGGGCAGGAGTAGGTCGCAGTTGTGCCCCTCAATGTCCATCACATGACTCAGCACCTTCTTCAGGGTTGATTAAAGCACTTGACAAGACCATTGATTTGTGGATGCTTCACAGTTGTGTGGATCTGGTTGACCTTTAGCATCATTGCTTGATCATGGTTGATCTTTAGCAGGTCCTGCATAATTTTGGAGCTGAAGGGAGTTCCTTGATCTGTGAGGCTGTCCTTCGGGTTCAGAGTTCTTTTTGACACTGAAGAACGTTGTGGGTAGGGGATGAACTGGGTCAGGGCCATACTCCCCAATTTGTCCTACCTGGCACAGGCGATCTTCATTTCCAACTCACCTCCAGGTTGCGCTGCATCCATGGTTTTTTCGCATATATTTTTTTTTTTCGGTGCAACCAACCGTCAAAGACAATCTGCTTGAATGTTTGTTTTGCTCTGAAGTCACCTTTAATTATGTAAGTTCTTGTGACTCGCCACTCTGAAATTGTTTATTATAAATTCCAAGTGTGGAATAACCCTAGTCCTGCGACTTGACTGAATTGTGTGCTGTGTGCCTTCTTACGATTAAAATTTGAAAAATTGGTCAAATCTGTCACTATGTCTGTGGTCTCCCATGTTTTTAAAGTCGATTAAGATTTGATAATCCTCAAATGTGCCCCACACATAAGTAGCTCACTATACGTCACTACATTACTCTGTAGCTGCCGCTTATTATTTTGTTGCTTAGTCAGGCAAAAAAACATGGGACTGGGGACCACATTGGAATTTTACTTGCCCAGTGGACTAGCTAATGGATTTATAATTGCACTCCTACTACAGTGTAAGTATTCATTCATTCAACACTGGGGAATTTGCTGTGTATAGTTTCCCCAAACTGTCTCATTGAATCCACAGTGATTACTAAGATAAACCATCTAAGTGTTTACATTTACAATTCTGTAACAGAGAAGGCAAATAATTTGTCATCCACTGCTAATATTTCTGAAGGTTAGGACTGCATTCATCATGGAGCTGATATGTAACAGCACCAAAGAGCTGACTGTGTTTATTTTGAGGTCCACTGTTATTCAGACTCATTCCATCTACTGCATTGCTGTTGCTTTCAGAGTTCACCTCGCTGACCTGCAATCAGAAACTAATAATAAATTCCCTAGTCTTTGATTGTCCGTCGCTGTGAGCAAGGAGAGCCAAAGCATAAAATATACACAAACGTGAAATAAATTGCAGGGGTATCATTTTGGACCGGGTTAGTGTTCCTGACCTTTTTGTAATTTACACGACTCCAATGTTAATCTGAATTGAGTCAATACAACAAAGCGGGGCTACAATATCAAGGCGAGACTCTGTTTTTAGTTTCTTTTTTTGTTGGCGTTCTATAAACCTTCTAATGTTTAAATGATTTGGTTTGGTTTTTAATGTAAATCTAAATCAATTTACTCACTAATATCTCAACAGTATAGAAGAGAGAGGTTATGAAAGCTGTCAGATTAAGCCTGAGTTTCCTCGCTGCTCCATGGCGTTTTATCAGCAGCCAGTAATACACTTTGAGAGGATTATAATGATTTTATTTTTGGCACCTTAATAAGACACAAAATGTTCCAAAGATAGATCACCACAGATCTAAATAGTAAATACTTGTTGAGAGACAGGTAGAAATCATGAGACATAGTTGTGGTGACTGATCGATGCATGTGCAGTATAAAGGCTTTATTCTGGTCTTTCATCAGTGGACATTTTAAGCCACTTATGTCAGTTGTTCACAGTTTTTTTTGCCCGCTCTTGCCTACTCTTAAGGGAATTCTAACCAATCTCACCCACTCTTTGCTTGCATTTTTTGCTAATGGACTTGGTCGATTCCCAAAATATAAAACCAGGGTAAACCAGTGACTAAAGATGAATGAAGGAACACTGTAACCCTGTTGTTCAGCGCCGTGTACAATATACAACTATTCTAATGAACGTGGCCTTTTTTTTTTTCAGACAAACTTCATATGCCTCTTTTTTTTTTTTTTAAACACATTCTGAATGCACATCATGGTCATGGTGTAGCCAAGTTGTGTAAAAAGGTAAACTGAACACATTTAATGGAACTTTGTAAAGAATATCAGCAAAAAGCAAGCAGAAAAAAAACAGAAAAAAGGTGAGGCAGTGTCATTTAAATGTTCCATAAATGCTTTGGTAACCATCTAAAACAAACCAGTCATCTCTGATTTGATTCTTTTTTTAATACTTGACGAATAGGATACTTCAGGCGAATAGAGGAAAACAGGAACCAGCTGTCCTTATATTGTTTTTTACGAAACAGATTCTGTCTTGAGTTTTCTTTCCTTTTTTTTGACTGAAAAATGCTTTTGACAATATCTTAAAGTTTTTTTTTTTATTATTATTATTATTATTATTACATAATACAAGTATTAGCAGGTTGATTATCAGAATGTATAATTTAACTGCTACCTTCAAATGCCTAACCGTATCTGTTGGGATGTCTAGAAAACGCCAAGTTAACTTGGATGTATTTATTGATTGGTATTAAATATACATGTAATGCCTGAGAAAATCCATAAAACCAGTTCTGTGTGATCAAATTGCTTGTAAGATTCAAGAACAATCCGAGCTGTTGTCATGTATTTCTTTTGGTGTACAGATAAGACATATGCATTGCAGAAACTTGCCTGAAAAATTGGGTTCATTTCTATTCTAGGAAGATTGCTTAGCTTTACACTCTGCTTAGATGTCTTGCCAAAAGTCTCTCCATCATTTTTAAAAATATCTCTGTTAAAGCTTAAGCAAAAGATTTCAAACATTCCACTTGTTAAGAATGGAGTTATTTTTGCACGTCACTCTCAGGGCATTATGTAAGCAGGCAGGGAAAGGCTTTTTCTTTAAGCCTGTTCAAGTACTCAGAGGATTTTCATTCTCTTTAACACAAACTCATTGCGTGAGGGATGTAATATACAGTTGAGGCCAAAAGTTTACACACACCCCGGCTGAAGATATTCAATCTTTTTTCTTCATACATTTCCTGTTTCCATACATTTGTTTTGCAAAGTCAATTAGGGGATCTGCTTTGTTCACATCAGAGGTAATTTAAAAAAAAAAAAACCATTAAATTAGTTAAACATCAACAATGGATTAGTGATCGTTTTATTTTATATTTAAATCACTATAGCAGAAGTCCAGAGCATCAAAAAGTTTTAATACACCAAGTACACTGTCTCTATAAACATCTGGACGTTTCCAGAAATGTATGTAATGACATTTAGAAGCTTCTGATTGGCCAATTGTTAGAACTAGTAGTTAATTGGGAGTGCAGCAGCTGTGAAAGGGCCTCCCTTGAGTGCCAGTGCCTTTTTGCCCTTGATACCGTGGGAAAATCCAAACAACTCAGCTTCTCAAGATCTCAAAAAAAAGTGCACCTCCACAATCCTGTTTTCCTCCTTAGGAGAAATTTCCAAACAACTGAAGTTGTCATGAGCTTCTGTACAAACAAGAGGCACTACACAGACTTCATTGTTTAGGAAAGAGGAACAAGTAACCTCCCACTGATGAACAACCTTGGGGTTCAGTTGAACCATTTGAACCAAAGAAACGACAATAAAGAACCCAGTGAAGCAGTTGAAGGCATCAAAAATATGTTCATCCACCATTAAGACAGTCCAAAATCAGTGCAATGTATGAAGGCAAGAGGGTGAAGCTTTTAATCCCAAATAACACAATCCCTACTGTGAAACATGGGGGTGGCAGCATTGTGTGGTGGGGTGTTTTGTTGGTAAAGGGACTGACGCACTTCAGAAAATAGGATAGCGTCACGAGGAAGGAGAATTATGTAGAAATACTGAAACAAAACCTCAAAACATCAGCCAGAAAATTGAAACTTGGCTACAGAAACTTCCAGCAGGACTGTGTTCCTACACATACCTCCAAAGAGGCAGCAAAATGTCTCAAAGACAGCGAAGTCTTTGAGGCATGGGAGTGGCCTTCAGAAAACAAAGTTCTTGAACAAGAAGGCACACGAACTTGACCGAACTAAAAACCAGTTCTGTCGGGAGGAGTGAGCAAAAATTGTTAAAATTCTGAAACTAGCACATTAATATATACCTGTATTCTGACATTTATACCATGCAGTTATAGATATATAATCAACAGTGCCATGACTATAATAACTAAGTTAATAAGTCTTTAATATCTTGTAACTTGTAAATTTTAGAGTGGTTAAACAAGCAGACTCGCGCTCTCTCTCTCTCTCTCTCTCTCTCTCTCTCGCTCTCTCTCTCTCTCTCTCTCTCTCTCTCTCTCTCTCTCTCTC
>JAQMYM010005669.1:0-10000 GCA_030014255.1 Parauchenoglanis ngamensis | reverse complement strand
ATTTGAGGAAGGAAGGTTGTGTTTCTACTTAGTTCTCTAACCGAGCCTCAGGATGCGACTAAGCCTTCCTGACATGCTGCAAATGAAAATAAAACTTGGATACAGGCCTCATCATGACGTAAAAGGCCAGCCATCTTAAAGAGCCTGTATTTTTCTCTGTAGTGATTCAATCTTAGTGACTTTAGTCTTCATGACTGTCTGGATTCGGAAGTTCAGCATGAGCCTTTGCATGAGACTTGATTCAAAGTGCTTCCTAAATTATGCAGCTAAAATATTACATATTATTTAGTATTATTTTTGGACAGTGGAGTATATGCCACAATATAGCACCTACTATATAAAATGGCATCTTACATATTAGAAAACATGGCAGATAGTTCATCTAAAAAAATCTATTTTTATAAAAAATAATTTTTTGAAATTATAGAATTTATGCCACTTTGCCTTCCAAGTCTCAGCTCCTGCTACATTACGTTACTACAAACAAATAAAAATAGTCTTATAGTTCAGGAATTGTGTTAAATGGTTAATTTGAAGAAATGTTATACAAATATTACCCTGTTTTTAACAGTGTCTGTTGCACTAAATATAACATTTGTAGTATTTGAATATACAAATAAAAGCTGGATTTATTTAAAAGACATGAAGTTCTGGGATTAGTAGGACAGGAAGAGGCCCAAGTAGGGCATCTTTATTGTTTCTAAAGGACATTCAAGATGATAAATATGAGTCTTGGGAACTGTGTAGCAAGGATGGTTAAGAATTCCATCACAGACAAGGAAAGACAAGACTCGCCTTTATCCATCAATACCACTGCATCACTGCTGCACTGCTGAATAAGCACAGACGAGCTAAGGACATGTCACACCTCAATTTCTCCTTTACAACCCAGCAAGGGCATCACTAAACTCCTCTATACGCAGCAGGGAAATGGAAATGAGGAACACAACAATAAGGACCAACAAGAACTAGAAACCATCCAGTCCTGACTTACATAATCTTCCTAGTGGGAACTCATCTTAATTACAGAGAGCTCATGTTCTCTGAGACACAGAATAGTAATCTGTAAAAATACTGGCCAATGTCAGAGAGAAATACATGATAATGAAGCTGATGGCAGTGTGTTATTAATTTACAGTGATGATCCTGGAGATCTACCTCCCTGAAGACTTTAGCCCCAACCATAATTGTGCCCGCCTGCCCATCCAAATATTACCTTAACAAGTTCTTGATCAACTAATAGAGGTGTGTTAAATTTTGGTTGGAGATAAAAGCCTGCAGGAAGGTTGATCTCCAGGAACAGGGTTGGTGACCACCGGTTTACAGTATACTGTAATGTTGTTGTATTCTGGATTCTGATTGGCCAGAAGGTGTTTTTCTCAGTGTTACATGCTAGCGTGCTTGCATTTGTATGCTCTCTCTGGTCTTTTTCCCCCTGTTTATTTGTTCTTCTGTCTCTGGTAGTCCTCCTATAGGTGGGTCCATGTGGCAATTAACATTGGATTGTTGACAGGATTTGAAACAATGAGAAAGTAGGAACACAACCAAGAAGTAGAGCTAGTGCTTTAAATGCAGCACATTGATGCCCTTGTGTCAACCCCTTGGCTCATTGTTAGCTTGTTGTTTGCTAGTTGTTAGCTACTAACTTGATTGTTGGCTTGTTTGTTGCCTTGTTTTGCCTTCCACCCTTATACTAGCTCCCATGGTTTGAGAACAGTTAAGATTGCTTGTGCACCTATATTCCATCGCACGTGTGCTTTTGAATGTCTAGACACACTAGGGTTAGAAGGTGGGTGCGGAAATGTGTTGGAAATGAAAGCTATAACCATACCTCCACCCTCCTGTTCTACTTGTATCCACCATAATTTAATCAACCTGCAATCTTAACATGTTATTGTTCTTGCACTCACCATAGGCTTTTGCCTTCAATAGGAATGTAACACATTAATTACAGGTCATATTAATCTGCTCCTTCTAATACATTATCATTTATACATTAACATGTTACACTGTATACATCAACATAAATGGGTTTGAAAATGTGAATAATTGTTAATACAGTATACTGTATTACTGTAGAGTAAAAATAAAAGTTTACTGTAAAAGGATACATTTACTTTATATTTATTTAAGGAGTCACCAGTGTAAGCACTTTCCCCTATGAGAACGTCTTCATCAGCACTGTGGTTTTTCCATCCATCCATTATCTATACCGCTTATCCATTAAGGGTTGCAGGGAAGCTGGAGCCAAGCCCAGCTTACTTTGGACAAGAGGTGGGGTACACCCTGGGTAAGTCACCAATCAATCTCAGGGCTAACACAGAGAGGCTTTCGCAAACAGCCATTCACAATCACATTCACACCCACACTCACACCTATGGGCAATTTAGAGTAGCCAGTTGACCTAATCTGCATGTCTTTGGGAGGAAACCCATGCAGGCAGGGGGGAGAACACACAAACTCTGCACAGAAAGGCCCTAGTTGGCCTGTAGGTTCGATTCCAAAACCTTCTTGCTGTGAGGAGACAGTGCTAACCTGTACCAACATACTGCCCCTTTGTAATGTTTGTCTTATTTTCCTTTTAGAGAAAAAAAGAGGTTGATAAAGAAATAATAGTTTGTAGCTGTTATAACAGGAATTAACTGTTTCACAGATGATCCACAACAAGAATAGTATCTAAAAAAGTACGATGTACTGTTCCTTAGTAAAGAAAAAACCCAGTTGCCAAATTGTTATGGTATAAGAGAAATATAACACTTGCAGATGTGCTGTTATTGGAAAATACTTCTTTGGGGTGGTAACAGTAAACCCTTTTGTCTTCAGGGAGCATCACATCACTTCATCATTAATTACCTTCCTATAATGGCACACCTGAGTGTTTTCTTCCCTAACACAACAGCATGACTCTGACTTTCCTGGTACTCACATTTATTTTATTTTTTTAAATTATGTCAATATTCTGGTAGACTTCTCACACCAATTTTGCTCCTCTGTTACTATCACTCACATGCTTGCATTTTTGTTTTTTGGGGTTTTATTTTGTAATACTGATAAATAGTGGTAATTTTTTGTGTTTGCACATAATGTTTTAGTTGTTACTGTCTTCTTTGGTTCGCTTATGAGGCCACACGTCTTGGATTTCTGTAAAGCCGTACTGCATTAACAACTGGTTTGAAAAATAATTGAAACTGAATTCATTTAAAGGTTAGCATCTGCAGAATTATATATATTATAAATGATAAAAGTCTTGATGCGTGTGTAGTCATTTTTACCTCTGCAGTGGTGTCTTACCACTTGCTATTTTATCTCACATCATCATATAGCCCCCAAGGCTAACATCATTCACTGGAGCTGACCTTTAAGGCAGAACATATTTTCCATCCAGATTTATAGTTCTGGCCCTCTCTGATTTCTCATACGGCCTTGTCAAACTGAGAGCAGTTCAGAAGATGGCAATATCGCTTACAAATGTACCTCTAATGGATCAGTCCCAGTATCACAAAATGTAGAAATATGCAGACACTTCACCAGTGCTGGTTCTTCCTGCATGCAGATATAGAAGTTGCAGGGTCCTTTGTTTTGATGTTAGCCGTCAGTACTGGTAAAGATTGTGAAGTTATGAATTGCCTCCTCCTTATTTTGCACTTGAGGTGGTGTACTGTGTCCAGGTCAAAATCAGACTTTTTCTCTTTTTTTATCTGTAAATTTGTATTATTTGTATTTGTATTTGTATTTGTATATTTTTACTTAGCATTTTTGTATTTTTGTACTTATCTTGTTGACTTGCTATGGACTGTCTACTTCCTAACCTTTCATTTAACAAATCATATTATAATTCCAAGTTCACACAGTACTATATGATGCTAGTTCAAAAATTTATATTTTTTATATATTATTATTTATAATATATTATAAATATTATTTACAAAAAATATTTTAAATCTTAGAAGAAGGACATGTCTGGGAATAAGTGGACAAATGAGAGCCAGTGTTTTCAAATAGTGTTAAAATGTTTTTCTTTATTTTCTTTATAATCCATGATCTGCTAATTAATGACATGAATCAACAGTCTCTCTGTCTTTACACTGTACAGGAGTATAGGAACACACATTTGTAGAGGTTTCACTGAACATATGGACTGTTAGCATTGTATCATGGAATTATTGTAATATGCCATTTTTGTGTATTTCCATGTACATGCTACTCTTGAATTTTTTTCTAGAATTTAAGGTATTACATTTTTTTTCATTCATTTTTAAATTACATTTGAAAATTCCAGGCTTGGACTTAGTGTAACTCTTGATTTTTATCTGTAGCAGATGTAATACTGAAAATATTCAACACAATAAAGAAAATGAACAGCAAAAAAACCCCCAAAAAGTCAAGTGCATGTACAGACCTCAAGGGCAGTATAACACACATAGACTCTTTCCATTCTTTTATTCAAAATGCTTTCATTTTAGCCTCTCACCCCCTCAAGCCTGTAGTTGTCTTATAACCCGTTAAAAATGATAAAAAAAAAAAACAAACTGAAGACTTTCACCATTAAGACAAGCTTAACCTTAGGCTTTTCTAACTCCAATTAATCCCAAGAGGTGCACGTGCAGGACAAAGTGAGTTGTAATTGATTATAATTATTTCATGTTTCTTATTCTCCATTACATGTAAAAGTATATCAGTTCATGTGTAATAACTGAAAAACATAAATCAGTTCATGCATAAAAACTGAAATTAGCAGAGATTAATGAACATGTTCAAGCAGTAAAATGCATCCATATTCCATGTAATCTTACAGAATAACAAAAATGATTTCATAAACTGGCATCATTTTAATGATGGTGTAAATTCAAATTATAATGATTATTGAATACTAGCCGTGCCATTCGAACAGCAAAGACGCTGTGCTTTTTTGCTGGTCTTCTTAGACCCGCTGTGGTTTTGGGTTTATCTAGCAAATCTGGTGTGAAGTATCTACTACAGATCTTTGTATGGGATGAAAGAGTAAAATGGTCATGACATATGTTTGCTAACCAGCATCTCCTGAGATCACACAAGAAGCTTTAATAGTTTGAAGGTGCTGTGCAGATAGGGACACAACAGTGCTCAGAATATTTCATTTGTTTGTTTTTTTTTGTTTTTTTTATGTTTTGCATTAAATATTTGCAGCAGACATTCATTTTGATATGGCATTGTGATAGACAAGTTGTTGTCTCACTGTACTTACTGTCACATCTAGATGTTACTGATAGATGAGGAGGACCAAAGAGCCACACAAATGTGAGGTTAAATTCTGCTGGTTGGCTTGTGAATCTGTCAGATTAGCTTTGTTCACATAGCAAACCATTTATTGTTTTCCCCTAAACTCTGCTTGCACTCCACTTAAGCTTGACCAGTCTTATTGCTGTACCAGAAGTAAAGTTACTTCCATCAGCAAAAGCCCACTTTAGAAGCCAGGGCCTGGGGGATGGAATTATACCAAATCGCTAAGGAAAAATTGGTCCAAGATGGCCACCCCATAACACTCCAGTACAAAACTCAAGAAGCAGCCCTTCGACATCAAACATTTCTTGACTCATTGACTCCATTTGGGGTACATTTTTACATTTGTTTTCTCATAAACCATTTTTAAAGAAATTGTTGCTGACCTTGCAGCTGACCAATCACTTTAAGCACATTATTCTTGTCACAACAGGTTTATTGCAGTATTCTGTAAATTGATTACACCTCCCACTGCCAGTCCACTTGACATTTATTTCAGAGAGCTGACAGCTGTCTGATACTAAGCCAGCGTGTCTGGGAAGTGAGAGAGCATGTCTAAGTGGAGTTTTGATGTCTATTGTGTCTTCCCACCTACTTCTGGAGCATCTTCATTTTTTGCCGAGCCAAGGACGGCAGAACCCGAGAGGTTTCAGCAGACAGTGATGCTCTACAATACCCTCAAAAAATCTAGTGGAAACACAAGACTACATGCATTACAGTATGCAACATTTCCATGTTGACTGTGTATTGTTGTATAGATTTGTTTTTGCTTTTTTTGTTTTTTTAACAAGCAAGTTTCATTCTCTCACAGTTAGCACAAAGGCTTTCGGGATCAAACCATGAATAATTATTTCATTTCTTTGACACAAGAAGAAGAAAAGTTTTTTTTACCATATACACATTACAGTACAGTGGAATTCTTTTCTCGGAATATCCCAGCTTGTTAGTGAGTTGGGGTCAGAGTGCAAGGCCTAGCCATAACACAGCACTCCTGGAGCAGAGAGGGTTAAGGGCCTTGCTCAGGGCCCAGCAGTGGCAGCTTGATAGTGTTGGCTAGAGCCCTCAACCTTCTGATCAGTACCCCATAGCCTTAACAACTGAGCCACCATTGCAACATTTAATCAATAGTTACCAATAATCTATAACAACTGCATGTTCTCTGTGTGCTGCAGTTCCCTCCCACATCCAACGACAGGTTGAGCAAATGTGGTTTAGGTCAGCTGGCTACTCTAATTTGCCTGTTTTTGTGAATGTGAGTATAAATGGTTGTTGATCTCTGTGTTAGCCCTGTGACAGATTGGTGACCTGCCCAGGATGTACACCACCTCTAGCCCAAAGTCAACTGGGATTGGCTCCAGCTTCCCAGCGACCCTTAAGGATAAACAGAAAAGATATAGGATGGATGGATGGATGGCTGGATGGATGGATGGATGGATGGAATCTGTAACAGTAGCTTTGGCAGTAGGGCTGGCTGCATGGCGAATCACAGGTTTGTATGAAATGTGCTCATTCTAATATGTTATCATTTCTATAGTAACAGCTCATTCACAGGATCTTATTCATAAACGTGGTGGATTCTTTTAAAGTAGCATTTTAATGAAAATATTTATAATTGTTGCTTTGGCATAGGTTTTGGAAGGGTCCTCTAGAATCAGTGCCCTGTCCTGGATCTTCATGCTTCACAGTTTATAAGTGACTCAAAAATAAATAAATAAATAAATAAATAAATAAATAAATAAAAAATCTATGAACTGGAAAGAAATAATTTTCCATGTATTTTTCTTGTTGAGGTTGTTAAAGAGTTAATCTCAAACCTAACACAGCGTCATGTAGTACAATAAAATGGGCTTCTGTGTAGCTTTTAAGCCACTATTGTGTATCTGATCCTGAGTTAAAGAGCACCAGAGCCCTGGAGGCCAACGATAAGCAGAGCTGCAGTACTTGTGAAGAAGCTGTATAAATGTAATGCAAGGTGTCCGTGTCTGTAAGGATTACAAGGAGAGCAGGGAAATTAGATCTTTGTATTCACTGAGAATATGCTGAGACTGGAGGAGCATTATTAGGTCATTTTCAAATGGTTATACTTATTAAGCTAAATGTTGTCTTTAATCCTAAATGTAAAACTAACCTTAAACTTATCCTTAAGCTTATGTTTGTGGAAGGGAAGCTTTTACAACTTTAGCTACCATTTAATCATTCTGCAAACTGCTAAACCACTACACACGTTCCTCAAAAGACATTTGTTGTGTCTGAATTTACTCCTTATTCACTGAATAGTGCACTATTTGGGATGCAGCCACTTTTGTCCAAGTTCAAGGTAATTTCTAACTTTTGAATTGTTTATGTAATGTTGCAAAATGTCTGGTTTAAAAAATTGTAATAAGTCATTCAGGGGCCAAATGAGTCAGCTCTGTATGATGAGTTGAGCTGAACAAACTGACTCACTGAAAAAAAGCTGGAATTCCCATCATTATTCTGAATTACTGATATACAATTCCATCTTTAAACTTTAAGCCACTCCTGCTACCTGAGTCTAAAGCTGTCGCTACCAAGCTGCTATGAAATAATGTAATTAGGTTTCAAGATAAAGGTATGGCTGTTTTTAGCTTTGCAATGTACCTTTTTCAATGTTTATAGATACCAGTGTGCCATGCAGTCTCGGAAATCACATCAGCAATGAAGTAAATTGTACATGTCTTGGCTGATCATTGACATTTCAGTAACTGGAAAAAAATGTTAAAGCAACTAGCAGTGCACTTCTTTATCTTTCTGCAAAATGTACACCGCCATTTAAAGTATGACAGAATAATAATCCCTTAATATTACCACAGTGAACATTTCATTTTGGTGCATTTGGTTAACCTCAGTCTCTGACCTCAACACACTGTATTATACCCAGTGAATATCTGTTCTTCACAGTTGTTTTTGCATTGTTTTTGCACACTATGATTCAGAACGGTATTTTTAATAGATCTATTTAAAAAATGCTTTTGAAATACAAATTCTGGTTCATAATTTGTATGAATGATTATTTCTATGCAAATGTTTTGTGTTCTGTATTTTCATATAGCAGAAATTACTGTGAGGTGACTTCATGTAAAATGAAACAATTGCCAGTCTGGATTATTGACCAGGTGCTTATTCTAGTGCTTTTAGATGCAGATGTTCCACAAGATTAAACATAACCTAAAAAATTATTAGCCTTGGCAACTTGTTGTATTATAAGAGAACAACATGCCATGTGTATGTTTCATGTCAGGATGCATCACACCACCACTTTGTTGGTTATTTTCCTCTTGCAGCACACCCCAAGTGTTCTAATCCAGATGTATCATATACTAGTTATAGAATTTCTTCAGACTAAATTGGTAAGTAAGCTTATCATATTTTATATATGAGTTATTTACTTTAAAGATGGTATTAGTATACTAGCCATGTATTTATAAAGATCATGCTTTACTTTAAAGGCTTCAATCTGGGATGGATGTGGTACTTTCTCCAAGACACGTTAAGCATCTTTATAAAAAACTTGTAAGAACTGTGTTTGATGTGAATATGTCATTTTGATAAAAATGTATACACAAGGATCACTGACTGGACAAAGTTGTCAATTACTGGACCAGCCAGGTTCCTCAGTCATTTCTGTGACTGTAATTTACCCATTAACACATGCATTTATATCCTTAAATAGTTATGCACAGATTTATTATTTTGTACAATTGTAATTTTTTTTTTTTGCTAATTGCTCATTTTTTTGCTCATTGCTAATTTTTTTACTTTCATCATTAACAGTGTTAAAAAGCATTGAAATTGGAAGTGTAATTTGTAGCCTGTATATAGCTGTTAACTGAAGTGCATTTTGGGTTTGATGGACAAATGAAACAGCCAAAATAGACATATCTTGATGTTTTGTTTTAACTATCAAAAATTTGACTTGTCGACTTGACAAAACAAAAACTTGACTAAAACTTGAATACTTTTTTTCAAATTACCGGTCAACTAGTAAAAATAGTAGTCATACCCCCTACACATCAAAATGCTGTTTTCACTGACCTCTTTCTTCATTTGAGCTTTTCACACTTGAGACAGTTGTTCATTGCTGAAACCATTGCAATTTAAAGAAAATCCTATTCACAATAAGCATAAAAAAGACCTGTATGACCTGTGACCTATGAGCTTGCAGTGAGTCATTTTCTGGCAATTGATAAGCAAATTGCACACCTGCTGTCCTCACACAAGTGTACACATATGTATTGTTAGTAAAACCACAATCACAAAGAAATGTTAAGGTTTTCAGTTCACAGAGTAGCTGCATGAAGCAGAAAACAGATGATCCAGAACCCGACCATGCAAATAACACATGACAGTCACGCTCACATGTGCTGTATGAAAGACTTATTCCAGATTTAGTCCCCCTTGCTGTTATAATAACCTCCACTCTACTGGGAAGGCTTTCAACTAGATTCTGGAGCGTGGCTGTGGAGCATTGTGCCCATTCAGCCACAAGAGCATTAGTGAGGTCGAGCACTGATGTCGGGCAAGAAGGCACGACACGCAATGTTCCGATTAAAGAGCTTATTTCCAAGACTTGTTTTTTATTTAAATGAGCTAAAGCATTAAATGAATCAAAAATCTTGTTGTCCATCCTAATAAGTAAGTGATCCATCCATCCATCCATCCATCCATTATCTATAGCGCTTTATCCATCTGGGTCGCGGAGAAGCTGGAGCCAATCCCAGCA
>JAQMYM010005668.1:0-10001 GCA_030014255.1 Parauchenoglanis ngamensis | reverse complement strand
TGTGTTTGTGTGTGTGTGTGTGTGTGTGTGTGTGTGTGTGTGCGCGCATGTGTGTTTGGAAGGAGTATTTGCACAATTAATTTGCATCAGAATCAAACAGGCGCCAACAACCTGAGATCTGAGTACTCTTTTGCCATGAATGCAGTTCCTCCATGTTTGTACTCTTTAGTATTATCTGCCCTACTCTCTGCCTCTCTCTCGCAGCTCATCTTACAGACTCTGGTTCTTATTGGTTGAAGGCAAACAGCAAGTTTAGACCACAAGCCACAACTTCTCATTACAGAAATCGCTGTCATGCAGCACTCTAAACAGCAACACATTATAATCCTCTGAACTAATGATTGGAATTCTGTCTGATTTCAAGGAGTCACATCATTTGACTCAGCTCACTGATATGAATCGACTCTTTTGGCTCCCAAAAGGTTCATCATTTCCTTATTTCCTATACAGGACAAAGGCTGTAGCTGAAACGGTGTCAATAAAACTTAACCTTATAAATAACAAAATAACAACATTGCCGGGAAACAGGAAACAAGGAACTCGAAACAAAATCGGCTCAGACGTGCAAGTCGGCTATCGACATTTACTTGAGCTGAACGACACCTAACTGTTATACGCTATAATCTCCATTCAGACATGATATTTTCAGTCATAAAAAAGATTAAGCATAGATTTAAGAGGCTTTTTACATTTTGCACCATACTGTGAAATGGCACAGACACATATTCAGAGACACTCACACACCAGAAGAGCAATACAGGTTTTTAGACAACAGCTGAAATTGCAAGAAATAACCACAAAAACATGGCTAATAAGCAACAGGCCTGAACCAACGTGTAGCTGGCTAAATGATTCAGTCATCCGCTATAAAAGGCAGTCTATAGGCCTGCAGGGCAAAAGGCCTGATAATAGCCTGCTTATGATGTATCCAGGCAGGTGTGTCTTTCATTTACAATCTTCTTAAAAAGTGATGCATCATTAGACATGATAAACAACGCAACATTAGATGCTGCCAAAGTTTAAAGTAGGTGGACAGCAGTACACCCACTCATGTCTTGGCTTGCATAACTGCGTTCAGTTTATAACAACTGGTGTTCCAAAATTACCACCCACACTACACATATTCATGTGCACACACACATGCACACAGATTCACATGCACAAACCATAAAGATCACTGCATTAATGAGATCGTATCATATTTCCTGGATTCCAGGTTTGTGGGTAAAATGTACTTCTGGGTGTGGAATCTATGCAGCTGAGACTTCAGGGGAAAATAAGGCCGCAGGCTTGCGTGCACTTGTAATCCAAAGAAGAAAAGATGAAACCTTTACCACTTCCCATACTAACATTCACAAAATCCAGGAAATCAACCAGGACTGATCAAATGAACTTCTGTTTTCCAGTGTAACAGTGGTTGACAGCCTAGACGCTGTCTCGCGCAATCTTCTGTAAATGTCATTCTTTATTTAGAGGAAAGAAAGAATTTTTTTTCTGAATTGGCATCAGTCCCAGGTCGGATCATGAACAGTTATAGTCGTTCATTCATTTATCCTTATCAGGATTATGAATCTTGGGAACACTGAGCGTGAGATGGGAATACACCATGAATGGGTCACCAATCCATCACAAGGCATCATACACGCACACGCACGAGGATTTAGCTTAGAAAAAATAATTCACAGACTGGATTTTTCCTTTTATTTACCCTCTCTGGTTAAATTAGCATGCTCGTGACCCGTTTTAAAACATATGGATACCAAAGCCTGAATGTTTAAAAATGAATGGACAGAAGTATACATTTATTCTCCATCTCATGTCTCAGGTTTCTCATCTGTTTAGCGTCCATGAATCTCGTCAAAAGCAGTAACATGAAGCACCAGCGCAAAACAAAACCTAACCTTAAAACCGTCTTAATCATTAAGGCTTTACATTGTAACTGTTATCACTACTAATGAATCTTAGTTGTTTATCCTCTTTAGTAAACCAGAAATTTCATGTAGCTGAACCTTTACAAACTTTAGTTCAATACTCCTGCCCGAGAGAGAGAGAGAGAGAGAGAGAGAGAGAGAGAGAGAGAGAGAGAGAGAGAGAGAGAGAAGGAAAAAACCATTCCAGGGTTAAGGTCAGAGTGTATAAATCTGCCATTAAAAAGGCGCCTCAATGCTGGCATTATGCCCATAATGTTTCACATGCCTTAAAAACAAACGATGGCAGAGAGTTGGATACGTTAGCAGCATGCAGTCAGTCTCGGGCATCAGCCGATACTAAGAAGTGTATCAGAAATTGTAACGTGCTTTAATAACTAATATATTCACTTGATCTATAGCTTTTCACAGCAAAGCTGAGCAGCTGGCTGTGTGCCAAAACACACACTAGTTTTACTGATGAAAGCCCACACTTCCTGTTACACTGCTGAGACGTAAACACAAGTGAAATGTGGTCAGAAATAATCACTAGATCATATTGTCAAATCATGTGTGAATTATGAGACATTACTGCAACACTGGCATGGCTGAGGATTCCTGTTTAAAATGCAGTCAGGTATGTGCAGTAGAAATAAGAAATAGGACTGTTTTTTAGGGTTTGTATCAAGTTCAATGTTTCCACTTCCTTAATCATATCCCCTGATATACTCAGTAAAGGTCTGCTCAAAATCAAGATGAGCATGTAAACCTAATGTAAATGGGTTTTGTTTTTTTTAAACAGACTGTCCTACAAATGATCTCAGCTCCTAGAAAATTATATTTTAATATTGTCAAAATATTAGCAAGACCTCAATGCATCAAAAGAAATAGTAATTCCTCAGGCTACACAGTGGCATAAAAAGAGGCAACATGTACAATGTTACAAACTTTGAGTCAACGTTGGATGAAAAAAACAAGACTAGCAACTCGGGAAGTTTTCAAAGCAGATAGCCAAAAGAAAACAACTTACCAAAGCCTCTCTGCTGCACCTCTCTAAACAAAAGCGTTAGTAATAAAGAGCTTTATGTTTTATAGTCCCATCCAGACTCTCTCAGATTTCCACACCACTAGTGCGCTATGAGAACCGCCCTCACTCTGTGCGCATGCGCAGTCAAATCATCACGCCCCGAGGTATGGGCCTACTACAACCCTAAATTGTTGCATACTAACATACTAAATAGTATACCAAAAATAGATGGACGTCCTAGTTTGAAATACTTATTAGTATGAAAACACTGAAAGCGTTTGAGCAGGCGTTAGTAAGCTAGCGTGTCATTTGTATGCAGTAATAATGTGACATCGTTTTAGTGGGGCTTCAAGTAGTTTTTTGTTTTTTATTAATCTATTTAGAGTTAAAGAGACATTGTGAGTGTGTTTCACTCCCATTACCGGGTTTGCTTAGAGGAGGTGTCTCTGGCGTGCCTTCTCGCCACTGTAGACACTTTACTGCGGACGTATACGGGGTTTTACGGTAGACGTTTTGCGGGATTGAAAAAAGCTTCTCTTCGGCTGTATTAGTTAAAATGTTAACACTACAAGGGTTTACACGCACACTTTATTATTTATTAATGTACGTGACATCTTTTTTCTAGTATAGAATGTTATTTTGTATATTTTTAAACAACCTATCTTTATGTAAATAGGCCTATAATATACAAAACAATGAAAATCCCAGCTTTAATTTGAGAATAAGTAGATAAAATAAGTGTTTTATTAACGCCAAATGCTGTACTTAACCATTATTTAATATGAAATCAGTTTACTGTGATCATTAAAAAATAAATCATTAAAGAACAAATCAAGCTCGTGCTCTGTCTTGGACCCTGGTGGTTACCGTAAAACCCCGCATATGTTTACACTATTAGAACCGCTTCTTTAATCACTCCTTTTGGAGAAAACTATGTAACATTTTCATAAAGTTGCAATTTGACATTAAGCGCATAAAGTATCCCAAACTTAAAAACCTTATGACTGGTAATGGCAGAGACGAAACCTCCCGACGAATCGACACATCTGAACCGACTCTTTTGTAAACTGATTCAGATATTTGAAACGCTACTCAACAGCGACACCTTCTGGCTTTAAACCTTAATGACACACAATTAGGCAGTATGTTTTCATTTTCATCTTCAGAACCAGTGTGAGAATTATTCTAAGAAATATACTGGATGTGGGGGAGACTCTCCCTTCTCTTTACTGCTTCTTGACTCTGGCAGTCTGTTGGAGATCATGTTCATGGAATGTGGCTCCTTCCTTCATGTTACTGTTTCTCCATGCAGTTCTGTTTTGAACAAGGTCTTCCCAGCAAATCAGTTCATGTATAATTTTTGAGGTTCATCCTGATGTTGTCCTTCAAATGCTTTTCCTCAACTCCAGGAATTCATTGGCTAGTCCTTAGTTCATAGAAGACCTGTTCTGGGATTTGTAATATATGGCCTATCTATCTCAGCTGGTGTTTAAAGATGATGGCAATGCTGTCAATGTTTGCTTTATCAAGAACACTGATGTTAGTGCACTTTTCTTTCCATCAGATATGCAAGATTGTTCACAAGATTTTTCATCTCTGGTGGTAGAACTCCAGGACCAATATGCCTACTGTAGTTAATCCTGGTCTCTGCACCATACAAAAGTGTGGGCAAGATAGCTGTCTTGTAAACCAGTCCATTTAACTTTTTATGTATTAATTTTTTTTATTAGACATTTAACTTTTCTTTGTACATTTTACACTTGTTTATATATTTAATGTCATAATATATTTAACTTCTTTAGGCATTTAACTTTTCATACATGTAACTTTTTAATATATATTCATGAAGCATGTCTTTTTTATTTTATAATTTGCTGCATCATTTTATTTAAAAATTAATTTGCTTGCATTTGAGATTTCGTGTGTGCCAGTCCCAGTGCACTGGAAGCATTCAGTAACTTTGTAGTTCCTAGAAAAATTGCTTTCTTGACTGTAAAATTAGCACTTAGATTAAATTAGCTAAGCAAGAAATTTAATGTAAGAAAAGAATAAATGGTTTCTGAATCTGGTTTATATGGCATATTCTTTACTCAGTAAAGGTTCCTTTGTTAGAAAGACATTTTCATTAAGAAAAGCCTTTTGAAAAGATCTAAACTGCTGTATAGTTAAGCAACTGTTATTGCCTTTGGAAATGTTTGCTACAATGTGTACTACAAAAGTAAAGTTATTCAATTACCAAACATTAGTATTTTACATTAGCTGACAACATACAGCTCAGCCAAGAGACAACTGAGCAGCTGAGGGTTAAAAGTTTTGTTCAAGGTGCTGTGTTTAAACTCACAACCTTCTGATGAGTTACACAGCCTTAAGTGATGAGCCAGCACTTTCCATCAAATTTTTGTGAGTATTTTTTTGATGTTGATCAAAATTCTGCATATTATTGACTAATAGCAGAAATTTATAGAGTTGTCTTTAATGATGTCCACCCTTAAAAGTCAACAAGCTGGGCAACAGCTGCCTGCGGCCAACTTCTTTACACACGGGGGCATGCTGTATTACTGCTGCCAGTGGAGATGGGACACATGTGACCTCCTTGTTGCACCCCAGACCACGACCCCTGCCATCATGCACCTGGCCCACACCCACCCATTGGGAGGCCATCTGGGAGCGACAAACATGCTAGGGAAAATCAGGGACAGGTTCCACTGGCCAGAAATAGTAGCGGAGATCCAGTGCTTCTGCCAAGCCTGCCCGGAGTGCCAAAAAATGTCTACCTACAAACCGGCACCTGCACCACTCATCCCCCTTCTGATCATCGGAGTCCCCTTCGAACAGGTGGGAATGGACCTGATGGGGCCGCTGCCAAAGTCTGCCTGCTGCCATGAATATATCTTGGTCATCATGGATTACGCTTCTTGATATCCTGAGGCTGTCCCACTCCGGAAGGCGATGTCACAGAACATAGCTCGCCAGCTCATCTTACTATTCAGCTATGTAGGAACCCCGAAAGACATTCTCCAGACCAAGGCACACCATTCATTTCGCAGCTTATGTGGGACCTCTGCCGGCTATTACAAGTTCACCACTTCTGCACCTCAGTCTACCACCCACAGACCGACAGCCTGGTGGAATGATTCAATCAGACGCTAAAACATATGCTTGGCCGGGTCGTTGAGGATAAGGGGCGGAACTGGGACCTGTTCATCCCATACGTGCTCTTTTCCATCCACTAAACACCACAGTCCTTGACGGGGTTTTCTCCCTTTGAGTTAATGTTCAAACGGCAGCCCAGGGGACTACTGGACGTCGCTAAAGAAGCCTGGGAGGCCCAGCTCTCTCCGTTCTACTCCGTAATCGAGCACGAGGGGGAAATGCAGGAGCGGATCGCGAAGGTGGGTCCCATAGTCCACCAGCACATAGCGGCGGCCAAGCAGGAGCAGCAGAGGGCTTATAACATCCGGGCCCAAACCCGTGAGTTCCAGGTTGGCGAGAAAGTGCTGCTCCTAGTCCCCAATGCCATGTGTAAATTCCTTGCACACTGGCAGTGTCCATATACAGTGGTCGAGCGAGCAGGACCAGTCAACTTCCACCTGCAGCAGCCGGGTAAGCGAGCTGAAACTAAATTGTGTCATATTAATTTATTGAAGAGATGGACAGAACCCAAGCTGGCACACTCCTCTCTATTCTCTGTTTCAGAAAGTCTGGAAACTGTTGTTAAGGGACCAGAGCTTTCACCATTACAATGCCAGGACCTGGATGAACTGGTGGCACAATATTGGGATGTATTCTCCTCTGAGCTCGGGATGGACCAACGCACCCAAATGCTTCGAGACAGCATCATCGAGGAGTCCACAAGCCCCTGGTTCAGCCCTATTGTCGTGGTGCACAAGCCCGACAGAACCCTCCACCTTTGCAACGATTTCAGAAAACGTGGTCTCCGAATTCAATGGATACCCAATGCCGTGAGTGGGTGAGCTGGTGGAAAGGTTAGAGAGAGCCCGGGTCATCTCCACCTTAGACCTGATGAAGGGATACTGGCAGGTGCCCCTTGCCCCCTCTGCTCATCCCAAAATAATTTTCAGCACCCCCTTGGGACACTGGCAGTACCGGTTTCTCCCCTTCAGGCTGCACGGAGCCCCAGTGACATTCCAGGGTCTCATGGTCTTGCTGCACCATTACCGGGACTATGCAGCAGCCTAATTGTACGATGTCGTCATCCACTCCTGCTCATGGGAAGACCACCTATTCCATCTTTGGCAGGTCCTCGATGAGCTATGGCGGGCTGGGCTCACAGCAAACCCAAAACAAAGTGCCACCTGGGACTCACGGAAGCTCAGTACCTGGGCGACAACATCGGGCGGGGCTTGCTGAAGCCACAAGAAAAAAAATCGAGGTGGTGCTGCACTATCCACAACCCCATACGAAGAAACAGGTATGAGCTTTCTTAGGGCTGGTCAAGTATTACAGGCGATTTGTCCCTGACTTTGCCTCTATAGCTACCCCCCTTTCAGATCTAACCAGGAAGGGTGAGCCAGAGAATGGATGCGATGGATGCCAGCTATGGACCGAGCCTTTGCCGTGCTAAAGAATGCCCTCACCAGTTTGCCGTTCCTCCGGAATCCGGACTTCGATCAGCCCTTCCTGATACAGAGCGACGCCTCAGAGACAGGACTCGGCACTCGACAGGATTTGGACGGGGAAGAGAATCCCATTCTCTCATTCTCAAAGCTGAAACCCACTGAGCAACGGTATGCAGCCATCAAGAGGGAAGCCCTAGCCATCAAAAGGGCCATCGATGAGCTGCAGTATTACTTTACCGGTCGACAATTCATACTCATTACGGATCACACACACCTACTATGGCTGACTAATCATAAGGACAAAAATAGTAAAATAACCAGGTGGTTCTTATTGCAGGACTGCACTTCCTTTTGTGTGCTGCACTGACCTGGGGCGAAGCATGAGAACGCCGATGCTCTTTCCCGCCGCTACTCCGATGGCTCGGAGCTCAGAGGGGGGCACTGTGACGTCTATGGCTATGCCATTTCGCCATTCTCTAGGAGCAAGTGCTCCTCCCAGCCGGGATTTCTCCAAGGAAGCGAAGAAACCCTAGTGACGCATTTGCCCAGCATAACAAGAGGGCGGGTTTGGCTAACCCAGCATGGCTGGAAGGAAATCTCCGGCCCCAGCTCCAGCGGGGCATAAAAGAGAAGCGGCAACAGACGGCTCCTGAATGAGGTATGAGGCAGATTTTGAACTGTTATCTCCCCTCTCTCGATGTTACACAGACTCTTCGTGAGGCTGCTAACAAGGATGCTCTGCTGACTGGCTCACCACAGAGGATTCCCCAATGGATTCAGTCGTTTCCAGGAACACGCTGCACGGCCACAGCCATGCTCCCCCACTACACTGCACAGAGGACTGTTGAAATTACCACGGACACGTAAACTCTGCCATTTTTCCCCCACTTCTTTACACTACCTTTTTTTCTTTGTTGGAATTATAAATAAACACGTTTGAACTCTCACGACTGGCTCTGTTTTAGTTGTCGCCTGTTGTGCTCGCTTACAATACATACAGGGAAGTAATTGATTTAATTGTTCAAAACTGAACAAACACACTGATGGAAGTTGTAAAATGATTTTTTTATTATTGTTGTATAAATACACACTTTATAATATCTTTATAAGCATGTTCAATATTATGAATTTTGGACTCTACAGCAGTGAATGAATATTCCCTTTTCTCAATGTGGAAGGAAAATTGGACACCATCTTTATTCCAGATGTACGTCCACTCAGTTTCTGTATGTCCTAGTATTTCACATTTGAAACTGAATTCCTGTCCACTGAATATCTGTCCATCAGGCTGCAGAGTCAGAACGGCTTTTGGTCTCTCTGTACAGTTACACCAAATATATCAAATCAGTCAAACACACCCTTCTCTGACCATCTGATATTTAATCAGTGTGTATTGTAATGATTCTATGTATCAGTGCATGTTACAGAAGTGTAAGATCAGACATGTACCTATCACTGAGAGAGTCACTTCATCACTGTGTATTGTTTGCTGTCCATACATAGACCAGAAACATTTGTATTTGTGACTCTGATCTGCTTTTATAAGATGTTTTCATCAGATCTGTGAATTCTACCATTATCTTTGTACCAGTGGTACTGTCCACTCCTCCCCAAAATATAACATGTGAATGTAACCATCTCTCCGCTGAATATTTGTAGTGAATGCGGCTGCAAAGACAGAACTGGTTTAAATTCTGCCCTAAAAGGCAAAAAGCAAAAAATCACACACACACACACCATGTATAAAAGACTCTCAGTTTCTCTGTCTTTCTGAAGCATTAGTTTAGCATCTGTTTGCTATTGTCAAGCCTGTTGTTTTGTATTTGCTAATCTGTTTTTTTTTTGGGGGGGGGGGGGTTATGGGGGGGTGAGCCTTTTTGCAGGAGCTGTCCCAGCAAGCTGACCAGGAGGAATACAGTGACGAGGGCACACCAGAGTGTTCAAGGCAGGCCGAGAAAGAGGCAAACGACCTCAAGTGGCTGAGAATGAGGCAACCGCTCCTGAACCCCCTCACGTGTCCAAGAACGAGGCAACCGCTCCCAAACCCCATCAAGTGGCCGAAAACGAGGCAACCACTCCAGAACCCCCCCAAGTGGCCAGGAAAAAGACAACCGCTCCCGAGCCAACTCAAGTGGCCGAGAACAAGGCAACCGCTCCCAAACCCCCTCAAGTGACCGAGAATGAGGCAACCCCTCCCGAACCCCCAAAGTGACCGAGAACGAGGCAACCAAGCCCGAACCCCCTCAAGTGGCTGAGAAAGAGGCAACCACTCTCAAACTAACTCAAGTGGCCGTGAAAGAGGCAACCGCTCCCAAACCCCCTCAAGTAACTGAGAACGAGGCAACCACTTCCGAACCCCCTGAAGTGGCCGAGAACGAGGCAACCGCTCCTGAACCCCCTCAAGTGGCCGAGAACGAGGCAACCACTCCCGAACCCCCTCAAGTGGCCGAGAACGAGGCAATCGCTCCCGAGCCCCCTCAAGGGGCC
>JAQMYM010005667.1:0-10002 GCA_030014255.1 Parauchenoglanis ngamensis | reverse complement strand
CCAGGGAGTTTTTCCTTGCCGCCGTCGCCACAGGCTTGCTCATTAGGGATATATATAGATAAATGTATAAGTTTATAGTCAGAATTCATATACTTTTGTGAAGCTGCTTTGAGACAATGTCTGTTGTTAAAAGCGCTATACAAATGAAATTGAATTGAATTGAAGACATTTTGCATCTCAACAATGCCAAGGTCAGGACAGCATAGTTAGCCTTGCTCTCAGAAGCAATTGTTAGTCCTCACCATCTCTCATTTCAGCTTACTGAGAGTTGAGTATGGTTGTTGGGGGGAAAAACAGGTTAAATTTTTAAATATCTTTTGCTTTTAAAAAATGTGGCCTTTTAGAAAAGCATTCTCGACAGTTTTATTTTTAGGGATTGTTTTAACCCCTTTTACTAACTTTTTTTACTTTTATAATGGAGAAAAGCTTTTGATTAAGTTTTGTAAAAGTTATTGCAAAACTTCCAAGATGACATTGTAAATGGCAGTGTTATATCTCCCTGTTTCTTCAGGAACTAGCAGTGCTGTCAAAGGTGCCTGCGAATGTAGTCAGTGGCAGCAGTGGCAATTTTGGAGCTGGATCGGGAATGCATGAGGACTGGAGGCTATATGGAAGGGAATCTCAAGAGGAATATGGAAATACACAGTGGCATGTAAAACGTGATGCTGACTATATTGAGAATATGGCAACTGGAATCAGAGGACATTCTGAACACTTCGCACCGAGCACCTTTGATAGCATGGTTCTATCCGAGGCCTACTTAAGCAAGTACTATGCAAAGGTTAGTACTTTTTTTTCGCAGCCTGGAAGAGAACAGAACCATAATACAGAATGAAAGCAGGTCATACATTAATTGATCTCACAGGGCCAAACGTAGGGACAGTGTCCTACCAGAAGTATACAGTACCATGGATGCATATCTAAGATGGGGGAGAAATTGCCAATTAAGGCACCATTTAAACACGGATGTTTGTGTTTGTGTGCGTGTGGAGAAACGATTACATGCAGTAAAAGGAAACATCATATTTTGCAAAGTAAAAATTGTCCACACATTTGCAAAACGTTCCTCGTTTGGCCCTGCAAGACGGTGCATTTGTAACTTTTAATTTGGCTTTTTTGGAATGATTTAGGTGAATTTAAGGTAATTAAGGTAATAAATTTAAAGGTAATTTAGGTGAAATAGTAGTTTTGACATGCACAGACACTGCAAATACAGCTTTGTAAAAAATGTGTTTCAGGTAACCAAGTAATGTTACTTGAGGGACCATGGTTTAACGCTAAAATATGTCTTGCCAATTTCAACCTCCAGAAAGGTTCTTTCTGCATCCTAACATTTAATGGAAACAGAAAAACATTAGTTAGGTCCGACTGGTTGGGTGAAGCACCTGTTTTATTTTTTCAAACTCTCCGGGCTGATCTTATTTTGTGTTGCTATCTGCTGTGCGAATGACATGCGGATTAGCCTGTGACACGCAGATATGTCCTGTGTGTGTTGCAGAAATTGATGGCTATGGCCAAGCAGGAAGATGCTATGAACCAGCCGCTGGTGTCGGATTATGAAACCTGCAACTCAGTCACAGGCTCCTTAGAAGACATCTGCAGCCAACTACATGAGGAAGACAATCTGCATTTCCTTGATGACCTCGGGCCTCAGTTCAGAAGACTCGCTGAAATTTGCTCTGGCTCATCCGTCAAACTCGAGGTCAGCTCTACTCCCAAACCGATCTCATCCAGGTCACAAGTGGGCATCAAAGTGGATGGTGCTGTTGGTGTCCATGGTGAAGCGGCCGCTGTCTCTGCATCCAGCGCCTCCTCCACCTCGCAAATCACAACTACAAATTATGAAAAGAGTATTAGCAGCGGAGGTGCCACATCAGCAGCCACTGTAGGCCAAACTCTGCTCGTCCAGCAGCCAACTGTCTACCTGTCCTCTACCCCCATGTACGTGATGGAGCAACAGCGTCACCCCACCTTTCTTCTGGCTTCTGCTCCAGGAACACTTCTGGGTGTTCAAGAAAGCAATGTGGTGCTGGTGGAGAAAGGGGGTACCAACGTGGCAATTGCTGCCCAGAACACCCTTCCCAGCCTGGCGTTGCAGCAAGCAAACACCAGAGTATTGGTGGATCCAGTTATTGGGAGCAGAGTGGTGCATGGGTTCTCAGGCCCCTCTGAGTCTCAGGGCACTGTTTCTGGTACCGTCCAGGTCGTAGAGAGGCAACGAGTACAGAGCACGGAGCCTGTTCATGTTGTGCAGAGCTCCTTACACTCCAGCTTCAGCAAGAGTCAGAGTATGCAGGCTAAAGAGCAAAATGGAGGGATCATGGCTTTAGGAAACGCATCAGTTATCCCAGGCGCTGTTCCAGTGTCGCAGCAAGATGTGTCGCTATTTGCTGTGCCAAATGGTGGCACTCACAAAGAGGTGCGAGAGGAAAGGGTTTCGGTTGTTGAGAAAAGATTCCAGTCAAGCTCCGCCTCCTAATGCAACTGCAAACACACTCCTAAATTCTACACGCTACATTCTAGAGCCATTAGTGCTGTGAAGAATATGCCACAAAACTGAATCCCCAAAAGAGCACGTTTGCACCAAACAAAGTGAGAGGTGAAGACTTTTTGAAGATCCATTAATGTAATTCATAGGGATTGCCATGAGTATTCGACTAATCTATGTAGCCTCCTAATCAATTAGTATAATATTACTCACATAAGCCATATTTGAATGGGATTAGAGTTTCTGGTGTCCAAACAGGTCCAAAAGTTCATACAAACAGGATGTTTTCATCACACGTGGTCATGTTTTGTTTTATGTATACGCATTAGTTGCTTGAATGTGGAGAAAATAATTGGAGCTTTAATCGTTACATGATTAAGGAACTGACAGATCCTCCTTCATTACAGGAAAAGTAAAACTTTCGTCACATAGTGACATAAAGCAAGTTCATACATGTAGCTGTTATTGCCACGTTAATCAGCCTGCAGCATCAATAATTTGTTGATTTTACAACTTGCAGATGTTTCTCTCACAGATTTTGTCTGTAAAATAAACAGTAAAATTATCAGACGCATTCCTAGTTTGTCAAAAACCCGTTGGTAACTTGATATGTAATTTTCTCTGGAGAAGTGAAAGAAAGCATGAAGGCAGCACAGCTTTTACGTTTTATGGTTTTTGCGATAGGAATGCACAACTCTGCTATTCTGTCATAGATATATTGTTTTTGTTATCAGCGTAAATTTGTGCTGGTACGTAAAATGAAATATCACGTATGTATCAGGCTGTTTCTTATAAAAATGTAATCAGTATTAAGAAATTGGGAAATTGTTTGTAGTTGTAGTGTTTGAATACTCAGCTAGAATATCCATTACTAATCATTGTCAGGATAGGCTTTTTTAGGACGTTTTGACATACCGGTGTGCATTTCATTAGCATAAATGGGTTCCTAAACAAAATATGTATCATCGGTTTATTTCTATCTTCAGGTAGGAGACAGTTGTTTTGGTTTCTCTGTTCAGCCTTTTTTTTTTTCATTCCTAAGCCAGTAATGGAAATAGAGTGCACAACATTTCCCTCATATTGCTGTATCTTCATTATAAAAGCTTTCTACTGATTTAAGAATAATGGCAACATGCACAAAAACAGTGACACGCATGCGCACAAAGGTTACACCGTTCCTATTTTTGATTATTTACGCGCTATCTGAATGACACCGCTGCAGTGCCACCTGCTGGAATAAAACACTGGAGTTATTTCCGTTTAGTGCATATGGGTGACTGACACGCTCTGAATTGCACAAGGATTGTATGCTGTTGGTACGAGCACTGGATGAATTTGTGCTATAAGCTTGATTAAAATCTCTATTCTAAGACCTGGAAGCCAATCCCAGTTTCTTCTTTAGGATTCAGAACCAGTTATTCAACACAAGACGGGAACGTCTCCTCCTCAACCTGTTTTTTGCAGATGTTATCTACTGATGGCGGTATCTTTTGTTCTGCTTTAGTTTTAAACCCATTATGGCGGCATGCTGGGAGAGTTTTCTCAGGCCTTGACCCTGTCAGTCTTCTTCATCTCTGTTTATCAGCTGTCAGATCAACTGCATCCTAAACCCGAAGAAGGTGTGACGCCGACAGACTTGAGCATGCATTTTGTCAATGTGTGGAATAACAATGTGTATCCATTATGACAGTATAATGGAATTAAATATTATCTGCACATACCTATTACAGTATAGTTTCTGCGCAAAGAAAAAGTTACCAAGTTACAGAAGTTTTCTTCATGTTAGAAGTCATGTTAACCAGACACCTGCAAATTTGCCTTTTTTTTTTTTTTTTTTTGCATAATTGTATTGTGTATATTACATGATATGTTCTGCCTGACTGCTGTAGCTAGGATTAATGTAGTACTTTAGAGTAGAAGTGTGGCGAGTCTTATTATTATTATTTTTTTTTTAAATCTCACTCCCACTTGCCTCTGACAGAATTCTTCAATCCTGCAAAACATTTGAGCAATCTTTCTAGCTTCTGAAGGAATTCTGACTAATTTTGCCCTCTCCTACAATGCAATAAGTGAAAACCTCTTGCCGGTTTTTGCTCAGTTCCCGACACACACCTCTACTTTAGTGTGTTGCCGTTCTCTGTGGTGAAGGTGCATAGCATGATTGTGTTAATACATGATCCTACAGTAATTATAATATTATAATAATTTGCGATGGAGGTTTTTTTTTCCGTTTAAGTAAAGGGTGCTTGATGGAATAGCATGTGCAATTTTAACTTTGTTTTTTAATTTTTTAATTGTGCTATTTTTATTTTTTTTAGAAAACCATGAAGTAACCGTGATTGTAATGTCAAGAACTATTGGTTACTAATATGAACACTAACATGAAAATGGGATTTTGCTTTTTTATCATTGGTGTAGTTGATTTATGCTTTTTTAAGAACTTGAAATAAATAAATAAATGCACATTCTAATTTGTATGAACAGTGTGTGTAGTGTATTTGTGTCTAATTAGCCACCACTTGTACATTCTACCGTCTACAGCTGAATACATAATAGTTGTACTAAACCTCATTGTGCCTTATATTGAACCAGCAAATGAGCGTCATAGTTTCATGGTTTTCCTGGATTAAAATTCATGTTTATTTGCTTGCAAAAATACTTGTAAAATTACCAGTTAACATGCAGTAGTGTTGTAGAGCTGGGGATCCTTTATGCTGGTTTCTTAAGGACCACTGCTTTTACATGTCAGTATATAAATTTTGCTACACAACACGGAGTGGCAATCATGAGAAAATTTTCAATTTCATTAACTAATTCTTGACTTGCATGCAAGGAAGTGTACTTACAACACTTATGGCTGATCAGCCTCTGGAAACGATAAACATCTTAGTGAAATGTGATTTTAATATCTGGACTTATCTGATTAATAGTTGAATTGTGTAAGAAAATAGTATGTGATTGTATCCTTGCTATTATTTATAGATTTTATTAATTCATCTTAACCGTTTTATCCTGATACGGGTTGCAGTGGTTCCAGAGTCTATCCTGGGAACACCAGTGAATTACAGGCACCATACACACAGACAGTAACACAAGGTCAGGATTTATATTCATGGGCTTATGAAGTAAATTTGTACAATCATGACAGTTGATAATATTGAAAACAGACTACAGGTTTAATCACTTTATTCATAATTCATTTCAGTCAATGCTATCATGTGAGCTGCCCTGTCTGGAACCATCATGAGCCAGTATTGCCAGCATATTACCTCTCCTCCCACCCCACTGACCCACATACCATTATAATCTCTTAAATCTTAAAATGCAGTCACTACAACCCCCTCCCCCTGCTCCCCAGTCAAGGACCAAAAACAATGTGAAGATTTTCAAATGATACATCAACAGTGAAGTGCAATATAAAACAAGAAAGCCTTAATAGTTTGTAATATACACTACAAGCCTATTCATTCATGAGCAACAAAATATATTATGTTCCTATCATGTGGCAGAAGCAGCCACAGTTGCAGAAATAAGCTTTTATTCAGCAGCATGCAGGTAGCACACAATCCCCGAATGTGGGACAAAAACTGGTCAAAAAACATGCAAAGGTTAAGCGATTAGTAAACAGAACAGTCTAGAATAACCAGACTCTCAAAACTGAAGGACAATAGCAAAAAGTCATAATAATCAGGATATCAAAACATTATGAATAAGGCTTGGCACATCAGGAGCATAAACATTGAACTTTGCTTGTGAGTGGTGTTTCGTGTGTGTGTGTGTGTGTGTGTGTGTGTGTGTGTATGTAGAGGTTAGTGATGATTGGTGATTAACTCCAGGTGCATGTAAACAATAGTTGGGTGACTGAGAATGTGACAATAGGTGTGTGTGCTAGGAACTGGAGTTCATGGTGGTCATGTTTGTAGTTCAGGGGATAGTCTGGGAGTTGGTGTTCCTCACTAATTGCAGTGTAGGCATGAAAGAATACCTCCCTGTAGAGCTCACTCCAGAAGCAGATCCTCTCTTGGGCCTACCTTGGTTTTGAGGAGCTGGACAGTCAGGGTGACAGATATGGAATTCATTGCAAAGCAGGGGTCTAGAACATCTTGGGCTGGTGCCCAGCATCCTTTCTCTGGGTCATAACCCTCCCAGCTAATGAGGTACTAGAAGTTGCCCCCTTACGACTTGAGTTGAGGATCTCATTGACAATGTAAGGAGTAAGGAGTCTCTAAAGGTCCTTTACTGTGATGGGTGTGGCCCATTATCTGACACCATTTACCTTGCTTGCCTCCATTAGGACCCACTCAGAATTGATAACATAGCCCAGGAATGACATTTTTAACTGGTGGAACTCCATTTTTCACCTTTAATGTACAGCTGGTTCTGTAGTAGTCTTTTTAGCACTTGCCTGATATGGTTTATGTGAGTCTTCAAACATGAGGAATAGATTACTATATATCACCTATATAAGCAATCACAGACTTGCCCAGTTTGTCTGTAAGGATGCTGTTAATGAGGCACAGGAATACTGCCACACAAGAGAGGCCACAAGAGGCACACAAGAGACGCCATATGGCATGACACAGTACTCAAATTGGCCACAGTTGGTGCTAAAGGCTGTTTTCCATTCGTTGTCATCCCTGATGCAGATGGGGTTATATGCTGTGTCACTTTCATGCAGAAATGAGAAAATGGGGAGCAGGTTTGCAATAACTAAGGTGGTTTTATTTTTCACTCTGACTTTTCAGCAGAACTTTTTTATTTGCACAGCTCAAACTGAGACACACACACACACACAGGCACACACACATCTCTGTGCTAGGTTTAGCTTCCTCTCTCTCATCATGGGTCTCTCTCCTGCAATCACACAAACACATCTATAAATTACCCCATGATTAAGCACAGGTGAAAGCCATCATGTGTTACCTGCCAGTTTAACCTGCCTCCTCTGCAGTAAGTCCTGCTCATCTCAAGAATCTCAACTGCCACACATCCAATCATTACGGTAAATGATAAGAACATCTAAGTACTGCCTACTTCATCAACTGCCTAGGCATTGTGTGGATGAAGGATTCTTTCTGTGAGTCAAGGAAACATCACTGGTGCTCCAAAAAACCCAAAAGGAAGGATGACAAATTGGTGTAACCCAAACAGATTGGAAAAGACATAATTTTATTGAGATTCAGGAGTCAAGGGAATCGCCGAAACCCCTTGGTAAGATCCAGTATTAAATAAAAGCCAAATAATCCAAAGTGTTTAATAAAATTGAAAACACATCAGAAGATCCCTGCGGTTTGCAGGTTTGCACATTGTGCTTAATCTCTACAGGACCCATCCACAAATAGTTCCTTTACTAGTGACTGAAACCCTGGCCAATTTTTACTTATTTGAATTATTGGATTTGTGAGGTGGGGGCAAACTGCCAACTCTATACTATGTGTTTCTCAAGGAAATTTAATCAGGACAGGCTCCAATGGATACTTGTGAATGCCCCCTTGTACACACCTCACCTTCACCTAACGTGCATTTCCCAATTCTCCATATTCAATCAGGCTTTGGTGGATCTCTTGAATACACACTGCCACATTCCTGTATATCCAGTACATTCCTGCTCATTCATCAGGGAAGGGTCCATCAGGAATGCAGATCATGATCCCTGTTTCTGTCAGGGGACAATGATTCCAGAATTGCCCATCTGTCCCAGTATGCCTGCAGACCTGCCTGGGCTCTGCACTGGTCTTGGTGGTTAAGGACAGTTCCACCTGTAGAGTGAGAGTTACTGGAGATAGGCAGAAGTATAAGAGGGTGTGGGAGAATGGGAAGGTACATGGGTTCAGGGAGCTGATGGGAGAATTGACCACTGCTTCTATGGTTAAGGGACAGGGGTAGACAGTGAGAAGCAGGGAAAAAGAAAAGGAAAAGAGAGAGAAGGGTGGAGAAGTGCCAGGGAGCCTGACTGCCCCCTTTTCTAGCAATGTCGGAGTGGCACTGGACCTACTCTGTCATCCCTTCCAGTGGCTGAGCAACAAACTGCTCCAGCAAAACTCAGTTAATGATGTCATCGCCATCACACTCTTCAGACATCAGCGGTCACCAGAGTTTCTGATGTAGTACCCACTGGCTGAATAAGGCTCTGGAGTACTGCTGATCCTCTGCCTGGGCCTGGAAAAGAGCCTGGAAATCCTGCTCCTGCTCCAGCTCCAGGCACAGCATGGACATTGCCTGATGTTGTATTTGGTTGATGCTGGCAAGGGTCTGGATGATCTCAGTAAGGGACGATGACTCCATGACCACACGTTTTCCTCAAATACCAGGTTTAAGCATCCGTGAGACACTTTCAGAAATATGGAGATGGAAAACAGGTTTCACCACACACAAATGTGTGGTGTGGGTGATGTGGAGGGTCAAATGTAACCCAGTTTTAATGTCTCCTCTATATACTGTTCCATGGCCTGATTCTCAATGGCTGTCAATGGTTAAATGCAGTTTTATGGTGGTGTGGTGCTTACCATGAGCATAATGCACAATCATAAGGATGATAGGGAGGTAAACCACTGGGTTAGACTTTAGTAAACATGTCCTGGAATTCATGGGAGAAGGCAGGTATTTCCACCTGAGTAGAAATGTCCACATAAGTGGGTTGTAAACATGGGTTGTGAATGTGCATTCAGAGGAATCAGAGGATGATGGTAAATTTGCTGATAGTGGTGATGAACAGGGATATATGTTCTTTATGGAGGTCACTGACTTGTAGTTGAAAGGGTTTTTATTGTGCATGATGAAACCATCTCCAATTGACCATTGCATTTATTCAACAATATGCAGGTAGCACATAATCTAAGAATGTGGAACTGTGGCAGAGGCCAAAAACCATGCAATGGTCAGGTGAATAGCCTAGGAACACCAGAATCTCAAAACTGACAGACAACAGCAAAGTCAGAATAACCAGGATATCAAAATGCTTTGAATTAGGCTTGGCATGTCTGACCAAAAACATTGAATGATTCTTTCGTATCCAAGTGGTGTTCAGTGTGTGTATAGAGATGAGTGGTATTTGATGATTAAGTCCAGGTGTCTGTAATCAGTAGTCAGGTAACTGTGAATGTGACAACGAGTGTGTGTACTGCAAACTGGAATTTATGTCTCACCTCACACTCAGTGTTCCCAGGATTAGGTCAAGGATAAGAATCAACCATGACCCTGACCAGTAATGAATGTTAATGCAATGGCAAGCTATGGGGAAGACCCACCCATTTGGATGCTTGGCCCATCCAAAAAAGCACTTTTGAAGCTAGGGATTACACTGTAGTCATGTTGTTCACAAGAAAACTAGCTCTCTAGCAGCTAGCCATACTGAGCGACATTGCTCAGCAATCAGTGCAAACTTTTCAGTGCAGTATGGAGCTGTGTAGAAAGCTAGTTCAACAACGAGTTTACTTCTTTTACAGTTGTGCTTGAAAGTTTGTGAACCCTTTAGAATTTTCTATATTTCTGCATAAATATGACCTAAAACATCA